>JAAGNO010002262.1:85145-108344 GCA_033439905.1 Ceryle rudis
TCTGCAAAACAGGATGTTATTCTCCAACATGAAGACACAAATATGCCCCCTGGAAACCATCAGGAATCACTCAAGTAATGTTTCTCTTCTGAACATTTTAACAAAAAATTTGAAGATTGAATGTAATGGTAAACAGTAAATTGAATTGGCAGTTTTTACCACATTCACATTAGAATCTTGGCCTACCTTTTACTTTGAGTCACTTTCTATATTCAGAGATTGGATTAATGAGCCTTAGTATGAGATGGTGAGGACACACGGTTCTGTAAAAACAGACATTTCTTTATAAATAAACACTAATGCAGGATGCAGATTAATTTGCCACATCCACTGTTCTGGACTTCTATGCTCATTATATCATCTAGCTGAAGCTATGGATGCAGATGGGTGACAGATTTTCACTCCATAAAACAGAAAGGTCTTAATCCACCATCTAGATGAAGAAATTGTGCCATGCAGGTGGGATAGAGTCCAGTGAAAGCAGCTAGAGGAGATGGGGCTTTTAACAGGATTCTTCTAGATGGGCTACTCTGCTTCACTAGCTTGTCATCATTGTTGATCACACAACTGGTCACTGTCATCTTTTGATCCTGTAAATATGACTAACACAAGATCTAACATACAAGAAGTGGTCAGCTGTAAGGAGCAATAATCCTTGGGTAAATACAGTTTGTTGTCTGGAGTGCTCCCCTAGAATAGGGCTGGAGGCCGTATAAATTTCTCCATGTTAAAATGGTTGCTTCTAATTGATCTGGTTATAACTGTAGACCTTCAAAACTGTATGAAAGATACTAGTTACAATATAAGACCTCTTCTTGTTTCCTGATATATGCTGTTCTCTGTCTTGAGCTGCATGATGCATCCACTTCCACATTGTAGGGTATAGTCATAATCAGCAAGCCATAGAGCTTTCTGTTACTCTATGTAGGAATATAAACAATTGGACAAAAGATGGGGAGGTTAATACAGCTGGCTATCCCACATCCCTAAGGAAAATCTTAGGCAAATCTTATGCATGTAAAAGGTTAGAATTAATTATTAAATCATTCTCTGATTTGCACATTCAGGAAGAACATAAAAATAATTTTCCTCTATCATTTCCAGATGTCTTTTTGTTCCTAGATATATGGTGAGCAGACTGGAGATGGGGCTAGTCAGATGTCATCAGGTCTGCTCAACTTCTCGCACAGCTCCACAAGCTAATCAGGCAGAGGTGACCAAAGCAGCAAGATGTTGCCACCAATTATTATCATTTCAATAATTCTTGTAGCTACTGAAGTTGCTGTTGGATTTATTGGAAATGGATTTATTATATCTGTTAATATCATCAACTGGATCAAAAGCAAAAAAATTTCTTCTGCTGATATGATCCTGATCTTTCTGAGCACATCAAGATTTATCTTGCAGGTGACCGTACTGATGCACATACATGTTCTCTACTTTGCAGATGTTTCTAAGTCGGCTTCTGTGTACAAAGCTTTTGTTGCTGTATGGATGTTTGTAAACCATTCCAGTTTGTGGTTCAGTACCTGGCTCAATGTACTTTACTGTGTAAAAATAATCAATGTCACCCAACGGCTGTTGCTGCAAATCAAGCTCAGAATAGCTGCGATGGTCCCATGGCTTCTTCTAGGATCGCTGGTGATCTCTTCTGTAACTTCTCTTCCTTTACTGTGGATTACACCCAGCACTTACCGCTGCAGCTCAACATTGATCTGTAGAGAAAATAGCACAGCACACATCACTGACTGGGATAGTTCCCATCTCCACTTGCTGCTTCTTTACTTTGTAGGTTGCTTTTTGCCTCTTGTGCTATCTGTGATAACTTCAGCTCTATTAATTACCTCTCTGTGGAAACACAGAAAGAAGATGCAAGGTTATGTAAATACTTTCAAAGATCCTTTGATAGATGTTCACCTAACTGCAATTAAATCCATTTTTTCTTTCTTGATCCTGTATCTTTCCAGTTTTGTAGCTCAAATCCTGTTGATACTGTCAACTTCTGAAAGTAAAGATGTTGTAAATGTTGCAGTATCCTTAGTTGTAGCTGTGGCATATCCTTCCATGCACTCGATTATTCTGATCATAGTCAATTCAAAACTGAAATTGGCATTTAGGATCCTTTGCCAGCATTTTAAGTGCCATTTGGAAAATATGACTCTGTCCCATAGTATAGCTTGAGAGAAACACTATACAGTAACAGATCTGGAATCAAGACCTTTATGGATGTATTGTTTCACTTTTTTTCTTACTAACTTTCATCTTTCAGAGATTTCTGTGATTAGAGCTTCACATTTCATAACATCTGAAATAACATGTATTCTTGCTTTTTTTTTCTGCACCATTTTTTCTCCCTCAATCTTATTTAATAAAGAGTGAGAGTAAGAATGCACTGAAAGGAAACAATGCACTAAAATAATAAATTAACTACAGGATACTTTGTTATTTCAGATTCTCAGTTTAAGACTGACAGTTTTATTATACATCTGAACTGAAGAACACAGGGCCAAAACAGAGACAAAATATGCACAGCTCACAAAAATCAGTTCTCTGATAAAGGATCTTTCACCCAGGAAGCTTAAAATTGAATTAAACATATGTTGCACAAGCCACAGCTGGTGTGACATACAAGCAGAATATGCTTCTAAACATGAAAAACTAGTTAAAAGATAACCTGAGGGAAAATTAAGACTTGTAAACGTATAGTTAATTAATGTAATTGAATTGCATTCTGAATTAGATTTATTTATATTAGGATTCTAGTATCTATATAGAAATTTAGTGGTTAAATATCTCTTTATTATGGATCCTTTTGTTCAAAACATAATTTATGCTCATTTGTTTAGATATCTTGAAAGTGGATTACTAAGGTGATGATTACAACGTAAACAGATGTAGGTACATAGTTCTATCTACCTGTCCACTGTAGAAAATCTTCTTGTTGATGCAACCATTCTCACCACAAATTTGCCTTTCTTACATGATTTGCTCTTGTTTTGAGTATTTATTAATTGTTTCTAAGTCTGTTCTCTTTTAATATTTTAAGTTACTGTGAAGTTTCACATGAGGTTGATGAAATATGTTCAACAAATTCTGTTGGGTTTTATCAAATAATATGTTAGATGATTCTACACTGAAGTTCTCAGTTCAGTTCAAATATTTTTATGCTGTATATCTCTCTGCAGAAATTCAGATAATGCTAAATTATAAATCACTATGGTGAGAGTTTCAGTCCCCTCTATAAAACTAATGAACGGGGTGATTCATTTAGTCTTAGAGTGTATTGTTTTCAGTGTTTGAAACATTGGAATAATACTTTTGTAAAATGCTTTGAAATAACTATTTCACAATATGAGTTAAAGGATTAATATAACATTTTTAATTGATACCTTAGAATATTTTTTATAATGAAATATATGTTAATAGGAGTCATAAATGAATTGACTCTGTAATATGAAGTGATGTAGTTATTAGCATGTGTAACCAAGGGAATCAAGCTTCATGGCAGAAGAGGAGGATGATTAAACTCATAAACATAGCATTTGTAGGTGCAATACAACTAAGACTACTGTAATGTCCAGTGTTGTGCATGCTACATCAAGAAAGATATGAAAGTCCCTCAAGAGCCCTGCCTGTGTAGTTCTGAAGGGAAGCAGATGGGAACTGCCATGCTCACACTGCAGCACCACTCTACTCTACAGCTGCATGCCCTGCCAGCATGGACCAAGATTAGAAGAGGCACATGGTGGCAGCTCTTTTGGTCCTTTTTTCCAGCTGGTAACATCATGAAAAAAAAACCTTCCTGAAAGAAATTAGAGATTCTTTCGTGTTAAGTTGTTGGTTTTTTTTTTTTCATTGGTGGGAGAGATTGGTAATGTTGTTTGCTTTTTTTTTTTTACCCTCATTCAGGAAGGTCTGGTAAAATTAATTTCCCCAGTGAGCTCATTTCTCCTTAGGTATTTCCAAACTCACTTCTGGTCATAGTCTGAAGGAAAAGGATCAGAGCAAAGTATGAAAATAATAACCCCTGCTCAGCTTTTTCACTGCCTCCTCACCTTCAACAGGAGGAGATGTGAAGTAAGAGCAATGATTAATAAATTAATCTTTGGTGTTTCCAGGGGACAGAAGGACAAACCTCAATGTCTTTATATTGTATTGATGAAAACTTTGTTACACACATCATAAAGTGAGATAGATGAGTACATAAATTAGAATTTTAAATTACTGAATTGGTAAATAAATGATGGCTTTTGTCCTTTCCCTTTCCATCCTTCCTCCAAGCTTCAATTTATTTTCATCTCTTTTTCCACAGTAGGTGCAATTTCTCATTCATTTTCTGATCTTGCCCTGCTCTTTGGATTTCAGTCTTTTACTTCCTAAAATCATTACCTGTGTTCTCTGCAGATCTAGGCCTCTTTTTCTGGTACATTTTAAAAAAGCTTTCTGAATTTTATTTTACAACAAAATTCCACACACCAAATTATAGCAGGCTTGTTTCTATATCTAGTTTATCCCAGAAAACAGATAAATTAATCCGCTGAATGAATTGACAATTACTATTTTTGCACAAATAATAAAAAAAAAAAATTAAAGAGAAAGAACTCTGTTGAGATTTAATTGTCTAAGCAGTGTTTATAGGGTGGTAGAAAATAAGTCATAGTTCATCAGTACACTTCCCCTAGAACTTTAAAAGTTACATAAAATGTATGCAGCATGTATGGGAACATACTGTCTGCATTACGTGTAAGGCCATTATTATAGCAGCACTAAAATCTTCATATGGATGATGGAAAAGGTGATTAGTGTAGTTGTTCATGATGACTGCACAAAAAACAATTCTTCTGTCCTCCAACTTTTCATTTTTTTAGTGCCACAATGCTTCCTTTTCTAGGTCAGAATTCATCCCCATTCTCTTCCCAAGCAAAGCAGTATTTTGTTGTGAAGAAATTAAGGGACTTCTGATTGCAATTGCTATAGCATCTTCATGAATATGTCAAATTTCTCCCTACCAGTACTCCAACAGGTGAATCAGAAAGGAGAGCTACCACAGACATTCTGGGTTTCATAGAACTGTAAAAGCATAGAACACTTTTGGTTGGAAGGGCCCTTGAAGATCATCTAGTTCCAACCCCCCTGCCATGCCAACACCTCCCACTAGACCCATTAGTTGCTCAAAGCCCCATCCAACCTGGCCTTGAACACTATCAGATATGGGGCACCCACAGCTCCTCTGGGCAACCTCTTCCAGTGTCTCACCACCCTCACAGTGAAGAATTTCTTCTTTATATCTAATATAACAGTTTAAAACCATTACTCCTTGACTATCACTACATGCCCTTGTAAAAAGTCCCTCTCCACCTTTTCTTGTAGTCTGCATTTAGGTAGTGGAAGGCTGCTCTAAGGTATATTCAGAGTGTTCTCCTCTCCAGGCTGAACAACCCCATCTCTCTCAGCCTTTCTTCATAGTTGAGGTGCTCCAGTCCCTTGATCATCTTTATGGCCTTTCTCTGGACCCACTCCAACATGTCCATGTCCTTCTTATGTTGGGGTACCAGAGCTGAACACAGTACTCCAGGTGATGTATTACAAAAGCAGAGTAGATGGGGAGAATCACCTCCCTTGACCTTCTGGTTGTGCAACTTTTGATGCAGCCCAGGATATTGTTTGCTTCCTGGGCTGCAATCATACATTTCCACATTATATAGAGTTTTTTGTCAGCCAACACCCCCAAGTCCTTCTCTACTGTCTGCTCTCAATCCATTCTCCTCCCAGTCTGTATTTGTGCTTGGGATTGTACTGACCCATGTGCAGATCCTTGCACTTGGCTTTTTTGAACTTCATAAGGTTTGCCCTGGTCTACCTCTCAAGCTTTCCAAGGTCCCTCTGGGTGGCATCCATTTCCTCCAGTATGTGAACTGCACTACACAGCTTGGTCTTAGCAGCAGTCTTGCCTAGTGTGCACTCAATACCCCTGTCCATGTCACTGTCAAAGATTTTGAACAACACCGGCCCCAGTACTGACTCCGAAGGAATGCCTTTCATGACTAGTCTCCACTTGGACATCAAGTCGTTGATGGCAACTCTGAATACAAACATCCAGCCAATTCCTATCCACTGAGTGGTCCATCTGTCAAATCTGTGCCTCTGCAATTTAGAGACAAAGATGTTGTGTGGGACAATGCCAAAAGCTTTGCAGAAGTTCAGGCAGATGATGTCAGTTGCTCTTCCTTTATCCACCAATGCTGTAACCCCATTGTAGAAGGTCATCAGATTTGTCAGGCATGATTTCCCATTGGTGAAGCCATGGTGGCTGTCAACAATCACTTACTTATTTGCCATGTGCCTTAGCATAGTTTCCAGGAAGATCTGCTACATGATCTTGCCGAGCACAGAGGTGAGACTGACTAGTCAGTAGATTCAACTGGTGATCTGCTTTGTCATGTCTTTCCTTTTGCCTGGATTAATCACAGGCTGTATCTGAACAAATCAGGATGGTGGATATCTCTAATATTATCTCTCTTCTACTAACCATGGAGTCTTCCTTTTCCTTTGTGATATTTTGATATCCTCCATGGTGCTAATTACCTCTCTGCAGAGATACACAAGGCAGCACTGCCAGCTCCAGGGATCCCAGAACAGATGTTCTTATAAATACCATTAAAGCTCTAATTTTCTCTGTTGCCAGTTTTCTAACAGTGTTCATGTCTTTGCGTTTGACAGCACCATGGTGGTAATTTATTCTGATTAATTTTGGTTAATCTCAAAAGTGAAATGTGTCAATGAAGAAGCCACACTGTATCTATCTTTTCTTGAAATTTGACTTCCCACTTTCTTGCAAGGTCTAGAGAAAAGTTCTGCATTATGGAAGTGTTTATAATAGGATTATAACCTGGGATTACTTTTATCTCTATTTATTGTCTTCCCTATTATAATGCTCAGCCTTCATTTCATTAATATCACAAGGACAGGTTCTTCAATGTTACAAAATACTTAACAAAGCTAATCCCTCTTCCCCTCAATGTTTTGTATCCTGTTTGTTTCTCATTTGAGGACATCTGTATAGGATGTCATTGGAGTTTACTTAGGTGCTAAATAATGCTGTTTGTCTGTCAGACAAACCCTTCATAGAAACATGGTTCTTAAGGGTTATTAAAAAAAGGACAGAAAAAAAAAAAGTTTGGTTTCTGAATTAATGTTCAACTTGTTTTGACTATCCATGAGTATTAAAAAAAATAAATTAACTGCATGTTAATATCACTTTTTATCTGAATGCTTCATTATTTTAAAACTTCCATTTCTTCTTCCCAACGCCTATGTTTTTGCAATAACTCAAAAGAACTTTACATTGGCCAAATTAATCATAATTAATATCAATTACTGGGCATGATATGATGGAAAAGACCATGGCCATTCTTAAAACCAGAGTTCCTCACACTCACAACCATTTCAGACTTCAGAGGATTTTTTTTCTCATTCCTAAAACTTTGCTCATCTGAACCCTGAGAAACCATAACCCTTCTCTAGCATTCAGCCTGTCTGTGTCTGAAAGGTCAGGGACAACATTTTATCATCAGAAAACAGAGCAGTAATATGGATGGTGGCTACACTGTGCACCATTCCAAAAGCAGGTATTGCTGAACTGGGATTCACTCACCAAATGCTCTATTGCAGATAAGTTCTTTTGCTATCACAGTAAAAGCAGAGGCAAACTACTATGGAATAATAATTTGATATTATCATCCTTCGTTTGCCTGTTGGGGAGGAGAGGTGAAATTAAACCCTTTCTGGCCTTTAGGCACTCAGATGTGATACTGTGATGAGATTAAGATGGATGAGCGAATTCATAAATTAAAAAATGGATTGGTAGTTGATTAGACTAGGGTTTTTTATCCTCTTCCACCCCCTGCCTCCCTTCCCCCCTTTTCATTTATTTTTTTCCTAGATTTGTATCTTCTTTTATTTTTTTTTCCTTCTCTTTTGGAATCTGCCTTTTTTTCATTTCTAGAAAATAAATAAATCTGTAATTCCTCATTTGTCACCCCTCTTTCTTACCACTTCTTCTAAAAATCTTGGCTGTTTTTTCTGCTGTTGTTGCTGTTACTGCAAATGCATACTAATGAAGTCAAGCTGGGTTTATTCCCGTATTTACTTTATTCTAATAAACACACATTATAAGACAGTTTATGGGTTTTGGCAGATTTATACTTTTTCTTTTGTAACGCCATTGCAAACAAAATTTCTCCCTTCCCTTGTAAAGGTGACTACAAAATATAAAAAGCCCATAAGGTGAGACGTTGATATATTTGAAGTTGTTATTCCAAATCCCACTTCAGTCAGTTCTGCTTTTTATCCTTTTCCCATCATTTGCTTTTTCTTACCCCACATTCCAATCCATTTCTCTTTTACAGACTGCTGTCTTTCTATTTTCTTTCTCATTTTTTTCCCTGTCTCCTTTAATGTTGTTCTTAAATTTTCTTTCCTTTCTCCTTTCTCTCTTCAGTTTTGATCCTCACCCGTTAGTCTCTCAAAAATTCTTGTTTGGTTCTATGTTTATACTGTTTGTTTCCCTTCCAGAGTAGACATGACCATCCAAATATTTTCATTGCCTAGGTTTAAGATAAGACATTAAAAAAGGAAATAAAATGTAGCTGCAGATATGAAAACAAAAATGTGGAATATTATTCAAACACTGTATGCATAAGATGTATAAGATTAAAATTATTTCAAATATCTGCATACTGAGAAAAATCAGAAAAGCAGATAATCACAGACTTACTTTCTTAAAGAAAGCAACAGAAGTCTACTATAATTAACTACTCACCATCAGAACAGAAGGTTATAAACTTTCTTTCTGAGGAACTTCTGAATCCCTCTGAGAAAAATGTGTAACAGGAATTGTGAATAGGTATTTGTTGACCTCCTTTGGTAAAACATAAGAAATATGTTATTAACTTTTATGCAGGTATTCAACAAACAGCGATCCAGTCCCTTGACATGCCATATAGGTATAATTTGAGTGACAAATAACTAATTTTTCTCCTCTAGGCATCTGAAGATTTAGAATCATAGAATTGTCAGGGTTGGAAGGGACCTTAAAGATCATCTAGTTCCTACCCTCCTGCCAAAGGCAGGGACATCTCCCACTAGATCAGGTTGCTCAGAGCCCCATCCAGCCTGGCCTTAAAAACTTCCAGGGATGGGGCTTCCACCACCTCTCTGGCAACATGTTCAGTGTCTCACCACCCTCAGGGTGAAGAAGTTCTTCCTGATGTCTAACCTGAATCGACCTCTCTCTAGTTTTAATCCATTCCTTCTAGTCCTACCACTGCCCGACAGCCTAAAAAGTCCCTCCCCAGCTTTCTTGTAGGCCTCTTTAAGATACTGTAAGGCCTACAGTAAGGTCTCCCTGGTGCCTTCTTTTCTCCAGACTGAACAACCCCAACTCTGTCTTCATAGGATAGGTGTTCCAGCCCTCTGATCATTCTCGTGGACACATTCCAGTGCATCCATATCTTTCTTGTAAAAGGGGCTTCCGAATTGGATGCAGTACTCTAGGTGAGGTCTCACGAGAGTGGAGTAGAGGGTGAGAATCACCTCACTTGACCTGCTGGTCATGCTTCTTTTGATGCAGCCCAGGATATGATTGATTTTCTCAGCTGCAAGAGCACACTGATGGCTCATGTTGGGCTTCTGATCCACCAGTACTCCCAAGTCCTTTTCTTCAGGGCTGTTTTCAAGCCAGTCACTGCCCAGACTATATTGGTGCTTGGGATTGCTCCGACCCAGGTGGAGGACTTTGCACTTGGTCTTGTTGAACTCCATGAGGTTGGCATGGGCCCACCTTATCAGCTTGGAGACCAGGATGTCTTGCATGAGTCAAAGGCCTTGCTCTGGTCCAGGTAAATGACGTCAGTTGCTGTTTCCTTGCCATTGGACAAGTAAAGCAGCATACCTGTCCTTGCTGAAAAATTAGGTACCAATATCTCATCTAAATTCAGTAAGAAAGGAGAAAAGATGGTAATTTTTAAGTCATGTTTGGACCATATTTGCATCCAGTCTCTTTTTTCATTCTTTTTTTACAACTGCATGAGTTTGTTCAATTTCCTGTGCCATGGTTTTGCTCAAGCAAGAAAAATAGAGAGAAATTTTCTCTAAAGTATCCCAGTAAGAGATTATTCTGAGATATAATATCTCTTGGCTCAATTTCCCTGAAGCTGTGAAAAGCTAAGATCTTAGGTCCCCAGCCTCCCGGTACTTTCAACAACCAGTTTGAGATTATTCCAAACAGCAGCCCTGAAGCACATTCTCTAACAAGAGAGTTCAGGTTTTTGAAAGTGAATGAAAACTCAGACATTATTTTGGGTTTGGAATTGGTTGAACACCTGTATAGAAGTTCATAATGTATGTAGGCTTTAGGTCAAGATACTGTGAAGAAATTTCGACAGGTATCTGTGGTGGGTTGACCCAAATTTCTTCTTCCCTGTCCCTTGGCCTACTGCATCTCATTGGCATGGATGTGGTTTGCTTTCCAGAGTCAGTGGAAAAACGTTAAAATGTCAAGTTGGCCCTGGGGAATAAAGGAATACCTTGCTTTCTCTCTACCCATAGGAAAAAGCTTGCATGTAGGTTAAGGGACAAAATACTTAACAATCTTTGGTTCACCTTCTGTTTGAACATCTTCACTGTAGTTATCTATAAGCCAACTTTCATAATTTCTTTAGAAAATCACTTTTTGTATTGAACTGATGTCGTAGTGATCATATGCCTTGCTCTCATGTAACCTGATAACTGATTGCTTGCTGTGAGCAGCTCATGTACTACTTCTAGCTCTTGAGCTTCTTACAATGTATTCACATGCAGTTTCAAACACTGTACATTCACAGACCTAGCTGATCAGTCTTCATCCAAATGCATTATTTAATAAAAGTTGCTATGGAATAACTTCTTTCCAGAATTTAAAAGGAATTAAATTATCTCTTATCGTCACAAGGTTTAGTAAGCTCTATGAAAAATAATTGTAAATAGGGCAAGAGGGACTCATACCTTCAGCTCATCTCAGTTTAGATCCTTTATCTGTGGAGCTTCCAATAATTCATTAACTATCTCTGTGCTTCATTGTCCTTCAGAAATAAAAGGGTTTTATCCACTGCTATAAAAGTTGTTTGAAAACAGTGCAGAGAATTAGCTTATATTTTATTATTTTTGGTTTTTTTCACCTACATTTCATAGAAACAGATTTATTGTTAAATAAGTGTTTGCTTCAGCCCATGCCTAGAATGAAGTGATGTTCGTGTTTAAACAACTGATTTTCTTGTCTTTCAGTAAAGTCCCCTAAGAATACTGAGAGAGAAACTTCTTTGGAGTATTTTCTGTATAAGTCAGGCAGCTTCAAAAAATCCAGATAAATAAACCCTATACTCTTCAGCTATATATCTCAGCCTGGATGTGCTGTATATATTTATACACCAACCTTTTGATGAAAATATGCATCAAAAAAATCAGATTTTAAAATAAAAATGTGAAAATCTGGTGAGGTTTCCCTTCTATCACTCTTTTCCATCCATGAAATTTTGAATGTTCAAAGACAGAAAAACTGAGACAAGAACATGGTAAACAGATGGAATCATGGTACTTAAGAGTGGTGGTGATAAATTCCTGTTCTCCATGGTTGTCTGATGACTTCTGTTGTTCTCTAAAGATCTCTGACATTGGGTGGAATTATTCTGGGGAGGAAGGATCAGGGAGAGGAAAGGTTCAAAAAGGAGGCTGGTTGACTAAACGTCAGGAACAGCTTTCTAAAACATTTTCATAGAAGACCAACAGACTGAGGTAACTCAGACTATGAATCATTAAAAAGAAAGTCAAGAGCATCACCTTCATAAGGAAGAGGTATCTGGTAGGAAAAAGACTTTTATATCGAAGAAAGAAACACAATAAGATACAGTACCTGGGAGGTGAAGAAAGACAAAATTAGACTAGGAGCACGGTCCTTATTTTATCTGCAAGTGTAACTAACCCCCTGGAGCAAAGTACATTAAGTTGTCATGGATTAACTACCAGCTGAGGTCTTTTAAGCTATTGTGTATCTCAACATAAGTTCATAATTTTGATACAAGTGTTCTTTAGTAAAATTCTGCTCCTAACGATACACAGAGAAACAGACTAGTTTGTCATTATAGTCACATACACTGATGGAAACTCCAGTCACCATTCCAGTTCTCAGTCTCTGAGAAATAAATTCTTGTTCACCAGAATCAAGCTCAACATGCATAGTAGGATCCTACATGGTAAAGAAATTAGTATATGCACATGGCTAATATCTTTCTTTGTCAGAAACATCCATTTCTCTTGTACTCTGTTGTAGATATTTATATTTTTCAGTCAGTGGATTTACAGTTAGTTTTGCAAGAAGAGAGCCATATGACATGAGAATATGACTGTGATGCTAATGGATTTGTGGGAGATTAGAGAAAAAAAGGACACAACAATCTTTTTTTCTTTCCATCTGAATACCCTTTTTATTTTTGAGGGTCCAATACTCTCTGGTGATTCTGAAAAAGCCAGCTGGATTATATTTATAGTTAATCCAAAAAAGTTATTTGTTATTATTACTGAAAGAGAAGTTGAGAATCAATAAACTTTAGGTCAGCTAAAACAGGGTAAAATTTTCCATGAGCCTGCAAAGAAATGTGGATGTTTAGCACAGCCTTGAAGGAAAATGTTCTGCTAAGTATAGATACATAAAATCTGATGAGATTTAGTACTGTAGGATAAATGAGGATTTCCCATATTGCTAATATAATGTAATTATTCTTAATTAAAATTGCTAAAGTGATCTACAAGAAGAATCTTTCCTTTGTTGTTACGTATGAATGTAAAAAGAGAGAATTTTGTGATGCAGAATGTTCTTTGAAAACCTGTATCAGTAACAGGGCAGCCTAAAAATGGAGTGGAAAAGTAAGGATTCTAAGTGAAATGTTAACTACTGTGAAAAAAAAAATACAAATAAATCAGCAAGGAATGCACCTAAGTAGCAGCTCCCTGGGGAAGTCTTGAACTCCTATTTCAGGCCAAATGAAAAAATAGTTATGAACTCCAAGAATCTTCAAAGGAAAAAGCCTGTGTTCTAGAAGAATATTTCTTTCCTTTTTTTTCTTTTTTTTTTCTCCCCCTCATTAAATGCAACTATCATATATTCAAATATAGGAGGGGAAAGAAAGATGTGATAAGGAAAATCTTTGAGCAAAACCAGTTTTGTTAATGATTTAGATTTCCTATTACCTTGTTTGCCTGTTGATCTTTTAGATAACAGCTTTGCTTTCCATGTTGTACTGATAAACGAGGTCACTGAGGTTCAGAGAGTCCTCAATCCAGCCTTCAGCGCAAACTCATGTCATTGCCAGGGGCAGATTTATTCAGAAAGCTGGAGCCTGAACTCTCCTAGGCTCAAGTTTTATCCATTAAATTAAAGCTGCTCTCCCTCTACAACAGATTCATAAGGCAAAACTGCTGCTTAGCTTCAGAAGCTATTTAAATCAGTTTACTCTTTCATAATACCATTCTTTATTTGCCAGCTTCTCCAAGGAGAAACGCAAAAACATATCTCTATTGTTAAAAGCTTGTTACAAAGCCCATTGCTGATCTCTATTTTGCCTGACTTTAGTCCAGTGAAAATGGAACAAGATTCAAAGTAACCATCAGGTTATGTCTTCAAAAGTTCAGTCTCTCTCAACAACATCAGGGGAAGATTTTGATTATAGTTCATTTCCTTCTGGATACAGCTATAGATTTAGTGATCAAGGAGTCAAATGTATATGAGTTTTATCTCTCAGGTTAATTCTCCCAAGTTAATTCCTTCTTTCCTCATCTTTGACAGCCAAATGTAAATAATACTTGTGTGGAGAAACCCTGCTTTCCAAGGATTAAACATGTGCATCAAGGATTAAACGTGTATCATTCAGATGATTTTAAATTTGCAACTCTGCCCAACATGGTGGTTGGTACCAAGGGTTTAGTGTTTGTGCCTGTGGTTTGAAAATGAGTCTGATACTTTTAAGAGAGGAAAAATGACTATGTATTGAGGACACTGAATTTTAATGTGTCTTTGTCACAGACTTCTTATGTTTCAGAGGGCTATGTATAATCTATTTCTAATGGTTATCTATATGAAAATTATACCATCCAGTGGTATCTTGGCAGTAGAAAAAATTAGAAATATTTTTCCTGATTTTTTTTTGTTTTCTGTCTGCAAAAGGGAACTATAGTACCTCTCTGCTTTTGAATGGAGTCCTCAGGATAGGGTCAGATCCTGAAGAGATAGAAGTCATCTAATCTCAGGTTTCTTGATCTCTAGTTAATATATTCCAGATTTGCCCAAGACCAAAACAGTGTTGCTGCCTCTGCTTCATTTGCTTAGAAAATGAACCTGAAGCACAATGTGCTGTGATGAGGTTATCAACACCCACAGCTGTACAACAGCACTGGGCACAAACCCTCATAAAGTGAAGGAACAGAAAAGCGGGTGGTAGTCAGTAAAGTACAAAAAGTTCTGTTCTTTATGAATGAACAATCACTTATAAAGGTATCAGATTTCTTCTTTTTCTGTGTTCTGTGCATACCAAATAGTTAGCTTGGTGGTTTTTTTTTCTTGGTGTACTTGTCATGTGGCTTATATCTATATTTGACAGTTACTGTTCCTTTTCCATTTGTTGTACAATGTGACCCATATCTCCATGATATAAGGCCATTTATGACATCAGATTCAACAGACAGAAAAACAGCTTGACAGAAGTCCTGACATTGGTGAAAAAAGTGATATTTTTTCCATAAACTTTAGAGAACCTGAGACATTTTTCTACATTGTGCAACTGTTATCAACAAAACCATATTTTTTCTTTATAAAATGTTATTATTTTTACACTTGTGAGCATATCACGCAAACTCAATTAGTGTCACTTATAGTCTGTGCAAACAACTCTATGCAATGTACTGGAGCTGTGACAAATTACAGTAGCCAACAGTCTGTCAATAATCTCGAGCCAAACTATGTGCCATACATGGCAGGAATCACACTGGACCAAAAATTAGACATATAGACAAATCCTTGGAAGAAATCTGGTGGTTAAAACCATTCAGTGAATACTGACTGAATAAAAAATATTAATTTAATTTTTTGACACCCATAAGTGAAAAAATTAATAACTACAAAGTATTTGTCTGAGAGATATGGAAGATGAAGAAATGTGCAGATATATTTATAAAATGGGTTAATAATTAATTAAGTAAAGCAAAACAGCATGGCATTCTTTAAAAAAGTGTGTATGTACTCAGAGGCAAGTGAGAAAGTGAATAGGTTTTGAGATAGCTCACTTATCATGCAAAGGAAGGTGATCTTACTCTTCCCTGAATGGGTTAATTTTCAAGTCATCTTTGCTCTAACTCAAGGCTTTGATACCTGCATGTTCAGACTACAATGGATTTCATTTCTCTGGACAGAGAGGAAGAAACTTGGGGCATCTGAGTACCATCTGTAGCTATTTTCCTGTCCTTGCAACAGAT
This sequence comes from Ceryle rudis, assembly GCA_033439905.1. NCBI lineage: Eukaryota > Metazoa > Chordata > Aves > Coraciiformes > Cerylidae > Ceryle > Ceryle rudis. The sequence continues at coordinate 100,704 of JAAGNO010002262.1, forward strand.
GAATTTTGAGGAAGAGCTTTAAGGGATTGCAGATGACCAAACTCATAGGTCAAGTTTGTGAAAGAATCTTTAAAGGTCAGTTCAGGATAGACAAGTGCTTCAGTTGCCTGCTGAACAATACAGATAATCTAAAATTAGTACACACTTAAAAGCAACCCTGCGTGGTGCACCCAGTGCAGCTCTGGTTTAAACTCTATCCTAAGGTCTATCCCTTAAAAATATACCTGCAGGCAGTACACAGGTCTAGTATTAGTCATTATGGATCCTCAGTGTCAAGCTAATAAACACAACACAAGCACAGTAATATGTAATTCCATACACAAACACAGTAATATGTAATTCCATACATTTTTTGAATAAAACAGAAATGCAAGATTTTTTCTATTGTTAGCATCTTTTTTTTTTGTAAGGCTGACATAACTGTTCTGCTGAACAACATTTAATAGATGAGGTGGTCTATTTTGAACTGTAGAGCAGCACTTTTCATATGACTGATTGTATTGAAAAGGGAAACGAAAGGTCACAGATGTCATTTTGTGGTAAAAAGATGCAGAAGCTTATTGTAAGAGATGTTTAGCATGCATTAATTTTCTTATGCTGTTCTTATATAGTTTGCTAATTCAATATGAAAGCTACTTACATGGTAATGCTCTAAAATTGCATTATCAGACTGAGCCACTATCATGGTAATAAGTACAAAATAGAAAAGACATTAAAGTCTATTATAAGTCTGTCTTGACCTGATTAAAAGGCATGCAGCTCAGCCATGAGGGTAGTCCAAAAAATCATGCACCTTATTGTTCATCATGGGTCATGTCAAGGTCTTGGACTAAGAGTTTTACTGCAGAGTTTTACTAAACAACAGTTGTAAAAAAGGACTTTGGAGGCTCAATACCTGCTGCTCTGACTAAAATGGATATTTTTTTTCATGCACTCCATGGAGTAGTGAAGTACTCCATTGGATTATATCTAAACAAAGTGGAGAGTAGCTTGCATTGACACCGCTTAGAGATACATTATTATGAAGCAGGATCATCACATCCAGTCTGCAAAGTTCTTCGCTTAGGTGTGTCCTTTTGTGCATGCTTACTGAAGTAAGTAATTAAAATAAAAACTGAGGGTTGTGTTGCAACCTAGCATAATGTCAAGGATATGCGTTGCATGATATAAAGCTGTGCAGAGATGCTTAAGGATATAAAATCATCTGTCATTGTTTCAGGATGGGTAAGTCTGGATGGGATGTGGTCTCATTCATATTATCTATTAAGGGTGGTCTTTGGGGAAAACTTTCTGTACTTTCATACAGGTGTTATCCCAGAAAGGACTAGTCAGTTCCCTCCAAAAGAGAGCCTGGAACTGAAATAAAGCAATGTGTACAATGACCCAAGAGCAACCTAAAGTGTTAAATTACTTGATAATGGAGAAGTACATAGTACATGGTTTGAAACTGTTAGGAATTATCTTACATAACCAGTGAAGGAAGAACTTTCACTGGGTCAGCCACTCTGTCAGGGCACTGGTCTGCTCATGAAGCAAGAAGAAACACCTGAATGAATCCACCCACTTTCTCCTCCAGAAGAACTTTTCTTTCACCCTACTTAGATCTGAAGTTTCTTCATAGAAGCAGCCGCACATTTCAACTTGTTCCTCCCTGTTATTGCAAGACAGTACCTGATATCCAAAATCTGGAACAATCTCCTTGGTCCTAAGATGATTTTATTGGGAAAGTCTTTAGGTTTGAGATCAACAGCTTCAAAATTTTCTTCCATTAAGATCTCTTTTAGATTCTGATATTTCTTTCTTAGTGGTTGCTGACCCACTGTCTCTTTTCTACCTGGCTGGAGATACACCTCACTTCTTCCAGAAATCTCAACAGTCTTCAGGGGCAGTCTGAGGAGGAAGAAAAGCAGCATGTGATTACATCTGCTGGTCTTCCTGATTTCCGGTGTTAATGTCAATGAATCTGGATTCATTATGGACAAATTGTTTTCCAAGAGAAACTTTGGGTAGGATTCAGGTTCAGGTTATATCATGTATGACTAGGTATCAACATATGAGTTACAGGGATCTAGCCAATAAATTAAATGAACCTTGGAAATTCTCTTCACCCTAAATTGATGATGTCTAGTTAACTGAATATGGAGTACCTTCTTGATCTTTGTGGATTATAAAAGTAACTTTGAAACCTTCCTCACATGTGAATACCTAAATAGGTCTTATTCAGGACCTAAAACCTGCCTGCCAATAAATCCGCTAATTTTCATTTACCTCTAGTTTATTCTACCTAGTAAACAGCAATTTCCATAAATGTTTCTCTGTGTCTTAAAAGTAGGGCAGATTTTCAAATTAAAATGTTTCTTGAAATTATATTATATTATATAGAGAAGGAAAGGAAAGGCAAGGCAAGAACAAATAGCTATATCTGAGTTGACTTTCCAAAAGTTAATGGTACTGGTGCACTTGCAAGGGCTACGTGTCTGACTTTGCCAGAGTAGTGTCAAGAGCTGTGCAGCATGGGAGGCACAGTACACATAGGAATACCCTTCCAATTATCAGGTCTTCTGGGGAGGCACAGTGTTATAAAACATGTGACAGTTCTGTAAGAGAGGAGCATAACCAAACTTCACTGGCCGAAAAGTCCTTCCTTTTTGTTGTTGCAGCTCTTTGGATTCTGTTAGTTTCTTGGTATAGTGAGCAGCAATTGCAGATGCCAGTGAAGGGTCAGGATGTTTTGTAGCCATGTTTTGTATCCATATTCTTTCTGATCTTATCATTACAATGAAAAAAGCTTATCTCAAAGCGACTGATAAAAGCCTTTCTTAGTTATTTACATATATCCTCCACATAAAAGAGTGTATGCACAGTAACAACCAAATCCTGCTGCAGAGTGGCATAACTAGGAAAGGAATTTAAACTGTGTTAGAGAAAGCAGAAGGAAGCTATTGGCATTTATTTCAATCTAAAAATAGAACAAGTTTACCAATTATACAAAATTTATATGTTCAGATTACATATATCTAACATTTTGTAGAGTGTCCTATAGTAGAGTACAGATCTATAGATTGCAAGCTGATACCATACAAAATGTACCATACAAGCAGTGCCTATCCACTTACCATGTTCCCTTTCATCCTTTCTACTTCTCCTTCTTTCCCTAGAGTATATCCAGTTCAGACTCAAAACCAAACCAAACCAAATGAAACAAACAAAACCAAACAAAAATAAAAAGAAGAAAAGAAAAAGAAAAAGGAAAAGGAAAAAGAGAAAGAGAAAAACAACATCAAAAAACCCCAGCAGAAACCACAACAAAAACCAAACCAATGAAAAACAAAACCATAAACTCTGACCCAAACCACCTTTGTAACTTCAGTCACATTTGGGGCTTTGAGCTTTCATTCTGTTGGTTTTCTTTTAGATGAGCTTCTAAATTCACATCACAGGGACTGGTGGGATCATCATTTTGGGTTCTTTCAGGAGACACTCACAGAATATAGTTTTCTCTCCCATCTCAATGTATAGAATACATCTCCAACTGAATTTGGGGATGGACAGAGAGAAGTGTTTTTCTCTACCCTTTAAACTTTAAAAGGCCATCATTTAGATCTTCTAATACTGTGATTGGTAATTTGTTCTAAAATCAGTCTTCTTATGCATAGACTATCTATTTTTCAATCTATATTTATTTGTAGTTATGTTATAGTGGTTTGTTCCTACATCAGTTTTTCATCTTGCATAGCTCATCTCTCTCCCTGTGGTTTATGCCATTGACACATCTACAGAGAAGAATTATAGCTCCAGTTTGTCTTTTGCCTGCAGAAGTGACAGAGTACTGGAAAAGGCTGCCCAGGGAGGTTGTGGAGTATTCTTCTCTGGAGACTTTCAAGACCTGTCTGGATGTGTCCCTGTGTGGCATGACCTAGGTGTTCTTGTGCTGGGAGGGGGCTTAGACTCAATGAGACCCTTCCAACCCCTACCATTCTATGATCCTATGATTCCCTTTCTCTTCCCCTCTGGGGAAAGAGGAGGCTTAACAGAGAGCATCTGCTATAGGTCTAGCAGGCTGCCCTGACCCAAAACCATGACAAAAGTGCAAGAAATTCAATTTAAGATAAAATCTATTTTCCATCAGGGCTGACCAGAGAGGTGGTGGAGTCTCTATCCTTGGAGATATTCAAAACTCATTGGGATGCAGCCCTGAGCAATGTGCTGTATCTCACTATGGTTTGAGTTGGGGCCTGGACTAAATCTCCAGACTTCCATTCAACTTCAACCACATTGTGGCTCTGTGATCATCCGATTCCTCTGAGGTCACACATTCTAGTGAATTGACAGTGGATTAAATTGATTTTTTTTTTTCATCAGTAAAGACTCACAATAATAGACACAAGAATATACTTCATAATATCAGTCTTGAGATGATCATCCTTAAAAAAAGTAAAGACTCACAATACTAGACACAAGAATATACTTAATAATATCAGTCCTGAGATGATCATCCTTAAAACAACAAAAAGTCCTCCCTTCAGCTCAATTATTTTTGGGAAAACAATTGACAATAAATAATCTCAACCCAATAAATACACAATTAATAAAGAAGATGGAAAATATGTTTTATTTTCAGTGCCCTATAAATAGCATTCTAATACAAGGAGTGATCACATTATCTGTAAGGTTACATCTTCTTTACACTTATGATATCACAAAATATTTTTTGAAGCAAAAATCACTGTCTTTTTTAGAAATATTTTACTCTGGTCAGAACTATTTTTAGAAAAAATAAAATACTAATAGATAAGACTGCAAGTCTGGAGGCTGCTAAAATTCATTAGAAAGACAATGAAAAATTTCCACTGATGTCCACAGCCTTGGGGTTAGCTTTTTGTTTTCTAAATGGTAGTCACAGGCTTTCAGTTAAGTGAGAATATGTTGATTTTCAGCTGCACCTACTACACCTCCCCAGCCATCAATACATTCTATATCATCTCTAGCTCTAGCTCTAGTTTAGGCTCTATCTCTGGCTCTATTATCTATACCTGTATCATCTATATCTATATCTATCTATACTTTTCTATATTTAGCTAGATTGGATTGCACCCAGCTAGCCTTCATCCAAATCCAAAGTCTATGTAGATGGAGTTATTCAGTTGACTGTGCTAGCAAGGTCAGGTAGAATAAAGCTTCATATGCTTTGATGCATGCACTCATGGTGAATTCTCAGAGCAGTTGATATACCATTCATTCATTTTGAGATGAACTAACTGCTTATAAAGCTATCTAGAAATGTTCTTTATTTGTTAGAAGTCTAAATCTGACAGATCCTGACAGCCTGTCAGCCTCTTGTGTGCAACCCAGCTGGAGCCTATTTTACTTCCATATTTAGTCATCAGTTCATTCGTTACTTCTGAAATGTTAACACTGACTTCCAGCTGACTGACTTGAGGAGGTGATAATCAAGCTAAACTAATTAAAGGTGATAGTATAGCCCACCTGTTATTATACAACATTTTTTATAGTGAAGTTTGAAAGGTTTTTATTATGTAGTTTTTCCTTTGGATAGTCCAGATTGTCAGAACTATCTCATTATATAGTACAAAATATTGAATATTGTTGTTAGATAATAATACTTGCACAGATGTGATCATTGGAATGGAGATTTTAACACAGTCATTATGTTATCATCCAGGAAGGCCTGTTTTAAATTGTTTGAGAAAAATTAGAATACTCGTATTCTTGATGAAAGAAGAGATATGAATGTAAGGTTTAAAAACAAATCAACAAACCAAAATAAAACAGAACAAAACCATCGAAAAAGCAAACAAAAAAAACCCCAACCACAATAAACCCATTAGTTTAAGTTATACAATAGTACTTTACATGTGTGCCTTCTCTAAGCTTTGATAAAACAACATATTAATTTTTTATTATTTTTTATGATCCATCACATCTATAAAAATCAGTCATGAAACCTATGCAAAAGGACTGTCAAATTCAGTCCTGCAAAAAACATGGTATTTTTGCATATGCTTAAAGAGCAGGTGACTATGGGTCCATGAAACATGGGGATCTCCAGGGTTGGGCAACACTGATTCAAAGGGCTTGGGGTTGTAGTATTAAACATAAGTGGCTATAACCCACCAAAGTTCCAAAGAGATGTCCAAGACTGGTTTTGTGTCTGGAGTTATCTCTTTATTCATGAAGATCTTAAGTAGGGCTACTTACTTGCTACAACTCACTTCCACAAAGGCTCAAAATACGACTCAAGAAAGAGTAAAACGTGAAATTAGTCATGACAGCATTGCAAAGCTGTAACAATATAGAATATAGGTATCTAGTCATGTTCATTTATTCTTGTTGGGAGATAATTAAGTCTTGTGTACTCTCCTACCTCTGTAGAAATGCCTTTCATTTTTTCCTCATCCTCTGTTATTTGCTGCACTAATTTAGCAATGCAAAGGGGATTCAAACCACCTGGGCATTTATTAATGCTGGGTAAATAGACATTTGAGTTGTTTTTTTAATGTACATTCCAACCTTGTTTATCGTCATTATGTTAGCTTTCTGGTGAAAATGTTTTTATTGGCAAGAAGATTATAGAAAGCTGAAGCTCTGTAAATAACAATGGGAACAAGTTTTCCTAAGAGAATTGACTCTGGGAATTCTGGCCTGACCATAGTGAAAACTTAATGTAACCTGAACAGATATGGAGACTGCACAAAATTCAGAAGGAATTTAAGACATGACTTTGATTCCATTTCCATATTTTGCAAGGGAATCTATTCTGTAGTAATATGAGGTAACAGAAATGTCACCTACCAGAAATAAACGGAAAAGAAAGAATCCCAGCTAGTTAGACCCACAGTTCCTGATAGTTAACCTTTCAGGAGAGCATATCATTAACTTCTTCAGTCAAAGACCATTAATCATGCTGAATTATTTTTGGTAAAGCTTGGCATCTGCATACTTGTAATCCTCAGCTTGGTCTTTAAGAACAGTAATTTACTCAAGAGGCAATACAATATAACATAAATATTTGTCTTTCACATTGCTTTTATAAAGTGTTATCATTAAATAAAATATTAACCACTATCACCTGAGAGTTTAACAATGGTGTTACTCATTTCTCATAATGCAGCTATTTTCCAGCTCACATGATTTACTAAGGAAATAATATAGAACTCATGCTCTATGTTTGTACTGAAATAATAATAGTTGTATGTTTTCAAAAAGAGATGATTGGTTTGGTGGTAACATTGATTAATGTTGCATTTCCAAGGCCTTGAGAGTCAAAGGTTTTCATTCAAGAAAACTGAATTTAGCACTTCCTTTCATTGGAACAACAACAACAAAATAAATTGAAAAGATGAGATTTTTTACCTGATATACTCTTAAGATTATTTAGTACAATGTCAATGCCCAAACTAAACCCAAAATGTCCAGGTTTCATCACAGCTGTTTGGTTTTGTGTTTTGGTTTTTTTTTTTTGTTAGTTTGGTTTTTTTGTTTGTTTGGTTGGTTTGGTTTGGTTTGTTTGTTTGTTTGTTTGTGGTTTTTTGTTTTGTTGTTGTTGTTGTTGTTGTTGTTGTTGTTGTTGTTTCTCCAGCAATTGGAGAATGACAGAGAAACTGGAGATCTTGTGACTTA
>JAAGNO010002263.1:0-87251 GCA_033439905.1 Ceryle rudis
ACTAAACTTTCTCCCTGCAAAACATGAGCGTAGAGCAAACTGTTCCGCTTGATTGTTCTGACAGCGCTGTCAGCCCCCGTTTGCATGAGCAGGGCGAGGCAGGGGGGACGTCACGCGGCGTGCGTGGTTGCCAGGGTGGGGGGGTGGTGTGGGGAAACCCACAACCCTCAAAGGAACACTTAGGACCATGGTTCTGATTAAAAGTACGTTCCAAAATAGTAGTTTAGCTATTCTGTCATTTCCAAGGAATACAAGTTCTGGTGTTGCTACAACCAAAGCTCTGTGTAGTGAATCTAGAGGTGATTGAATGCCAGGTGATACTCGGGTACAAAGGGGGGGAACTAAAACAAGCTTTCAAATATACCCTATTTCAGTCTTATTCAGAATCAACCAGACTAATTTAAACCACGTCTACCCTGTAATAGAACAGTGACCATGGAAAACAGCAGACCGCTGGGTGAGCTGTGGTCATGATAACACAAGTCAATATGAAATTGATTTCTTCCTTTCTGAACAAGCTGCAAGTGATAGATCAACTTCACCATTAGACTAGTCAATATGGACTTCCAAAACTGAACATCAGGGAAACAGGAATGTGTTTTGCTGTTATTGTGCCATTGCAGGCTTGGCCGAGTAGACCGCATGGCTGAAATCCGTATTTTCATGATCTCAGCCTATGCTGAGATTTATAACAGTACATGCAGGCAGGGAGGAATAGTAAGTCCTTCCACAGCGGTGCAGTCCTTCTGTGAAAAACATCTTAGGTTATTCTAGATCTGAGTTAAAAATGTAAATTTTTTTATATTAGGATCTGTTTTTTTGAGCAAAGTTATAATATCTTTAGAGCCCTCCTGGGTCAGAGGTCTCTAAGATACTGTTCCCCAACTACCCTGTTTGCAGCCTGAAGAGTCCTAATCTACTTAGCTGTTCCTTCTGCAAAAGCTGTGTTGTATTTTTGATCAATCCTGCATGGAATCTTTCCCAATTTTACTCTACCCTTTTTGAGGTGGGGAGGACACCATAAGTTTTCAAGGTACTGGCACATGTGCATTCTGATAGCATTTTTATATGTGATACATTTAATGTCATGAGCTATTTTGTTATCTTCTCTCTGAGCATTTCCTAACTATGCATAACTGTGTTTGTTCTGTGTGTTTCCTGACTACTGGTGATCACCCAGCTGAAGTTTTGCAGGGAACTATCTATTACAGCCTCTATGTGTCTCATTCCCAACTTGTAATAATAAATTCAGTCTTTCGCTTTATAGGTATTCTTGCAGTTTCTAAGTTTTGTGTTTTGCTTTTTTAAATTAAAAGGAACAGTAACTACATGATGTTTTTCTTTATATATACCACTCCAATCTATTGTTGGGAAGATCAAAGAATCCCACGTCTACAAGGAACTCTTCTGAGACAAGGCCACGCACCTTTTGATAAGGCAGGAAGGTGTGAAGTCTGAAGTATAGCTGACCATCTGGCATACACCCTTCAGATGGGTATACTGCAGATGTTTATCCAAACATGGATTAAAAAGTGATTGTATGGAGAAAACTGACACCAATGCTGAAAATTAGGCTTAGGGGATGAAGTTCAGTATCTCTTGAATGAAAGGAAAATTTTGGTTCCTTTTACACAGATTGTAAAGTCCTTAGGACATGGGCTGTCTTTTTTTCTAGGGTATTCCCACTACATACATGAATATGTAAGCCAGTTACTCTCAGTAGTGTTCCTCCATCTTTTCAGGCAAGGTTCTGACTTGCTCTTTCCCGGTGGTTCTTCAGACCTAGTAAATTGCCATGTTCCTTTCGGATTTGTGATAAGGAGAAAAGGTGCATAATTCCCATTAAAAAAAACACCTTTTTTGTCTTAATAAAAAGCTTGCATACACCCCAAAAACTTTTCAACAGCCAATCTTCCAACTTACTCTAAAAAAAAACCACTGGAACTGAAGAGATGTATCTTCATAGAAATGTACTTTGTACTCTACTGCCAGAATAAATTGTGGAAACAGACATATGCCATAAGAACTACTGTCTTTGTAAGAGAAACACTGCTGACTGAAATGCTTTATAAGACTGTTCAGTGTAACCTGATTCTTCTTGTCTCAAAAACAACCTTGTCACTTCCCTAGAGATACCAAAGAAAGGAGGAACGTGTCTTGGATGATCATTTTAAAGCAGTATTCTCCTCTTTTTCTCTCTCCCTCTCTTATATCTGCAAGTTCAGATCTATTATTCCTCCTTTTAAAACAAAGTTCCTGTAATTCTGAACTTAACTCAGACTTTTCTTCTTTGCCACAACTGTTAGGAAGCTACTAAGCAATGAATAACAAAAGGTTGTATTTGGCAGGATCCCAGATGATAGACCACGAGACTGAAGACAAAACTAAATCCTTCCAGCCATTCCTGATGTGAGGAGGGATGCACTGTGTGCTTTCCTGATCTGTATTTTTTTTTTTTCCCTGTCAGATAGGAGAAAAGTCATTTTTTTTATACTGAATATTTTGTGCTTTGTGTTTTCTATACTTTTTGCTTTTGTGACAAAGTGTCATGAGAAAGTTTCATGGAAAGCAGTCTAGTAGTTATGTATGCATGTGTGTTAATTGATTTCCACGGAAACACAAATGGGGGGGGGGGAGACACAAAGAAACACAAAACAGTCATGACTTGGTTTAAAGGGCAAACAGTATTTGTGGGATCCTGATTGTCAGAGGTGAAATGTTGAGCAGTATAACTTCCTTTGGAGGCAGCACATATCTTGTAATTTTGCTCTATATATGATAGTTGCTGTGGATTCCAGTTGCTGCAAGAGACTTGAGTTTATCAAGGATTTAAGCTGGGCAACTTGTGGCACATATGTCGTTCATTTGAATGTTTTGTTTAACAGTAGGAGTTTGAGGTGTAATTCTGTTCATTTCCTATGGGGCTTTCAAAATTGCATTTAAAAAGGTACAAAAGCAATGAAAATTTAACACTATCTCTTATTTGCTTTCACAGCAAGAAAAACTGGGTGATATCTGCTTCTCCCTCCGCTATGTGCCCACTGCTGGCAAACTGACTGTCGTCATTCTGGAGGCAAAGAACCTGAAGAAGATGGATGTTGGTGGGCTATCAGGTATGTAGATGAAAATCTGCTTGTAGATTTTTTTCAGGCTTTTAAAGGCATAAAATCAACACATTTTCTATTGGACATCTCTTGGTTGAATAAGGGCTTTTTTCACTGTCTAAAAATGTGGCTTGTGTTTTCTGAAAGTTAGGACATGACTGAGTATATCAGAATTGATTCTACCTTGAAAAAAAGGAATTTTGTTATGTGTTGCATTACACTCCAAGACAAGGTCTGAAGAGTTAAGTCAGATGACAGTACACCACACTCTCTGTACTTTCCTTCTCTCCTGTTGCCTGGAGATAAATGCAGACTACTCAGGCAAGAGAAAAATCTGACTACAATTCCTATTGTCTGTTTAATCTCACAAAACATGAGCATTTCCCAGCAATGTTACTGATAATACATAATAGAGGAACTTGCCACAGGTCACCATGCTGACTGCTAATTGAGGTACTAGGGTAACTGTTTTTACATTTGAAGGGCTCAGGTGTGACGACTTCCCTGTGCAGAGTTGGGAGTGCTCTGCAGTTGTGTCTGCACTGGCAATCAAAATGACAGTCTTGCACTTGTGGTAGTCAGTGGGGTTGATATCTCCAACGTGCTTGGTACCTACAAGTAGTCTTTGTAGCCTTTCCTCGTAGTAAGGCTATAAGCACTGAGTTAGATGATGTATGCCATCTCTAAGAGAGGGTGCAGTCAGCACATGTGACATCAGGGCTGTGTTCCAGGGACCTGGTGGAGCTCTACATAGCTTCTATTCTTTGCTGTGTCTGGAATATGGATACAAACATCCATCAATTATCTCAGACAAAATTAAATAACAAGATGTTTTATAAGGAGAGGTTTTCCATGAGAATTTTATTTTATATACTTTCTGCTTAAAAGAGACAATTTCCACCTGCCATTGAGAACGAGAATATTTCTAGCACAGCTTTAGAACTGAAAGCTGTTATAACTGCCACTAATACAGAGATGATGTAATTGCTGCTTATGAATTAGCAAGTGACAATAAAAGTGTTTTGCTTTTATTCTCTTATAATCTTAGCCCAAGGTAAGAGTTGTATCCAAATTACACAGAGAAATGTGAACCTGCAAAAATCAATCCTGAAGGTTTTATTTACCACTTTTGATGAACAGTAACAGGAAGACCTTCACAAACTGAGGGGAAACACCTGTACCAGTACTAGTTATGTTGTTCTTGGTGTTGTTTTGGGTTTTTTTATTTTTATTTTACTTGCTTCTGAAGTCTTCCACTGCAGCAACAGACATAATAAAGTAAAAGACACCAAAATGTTGTTGTAGTCATTACCTCACCTTAATCAAGTCTAGCTTTTTCTTGTCTGAAGTGGACACTGTATTAGGACACACCACTACTAATAGTTTCCCTGACACTCATACTGAACAAATTGCAAATTAATGTTCTTAAGCACATTTACATCCTAATTGTTCCCCAATGAAAGATTAGTTTCTCATAATGAGCAAGTGTGGGAGTTTTGACTGAAGTGTAGCTCTTAGATCCAGACTGTCTATATTCTTTTCCAAACTTTGTGATGGATAATGGGTACTCAGCTCATAAGAAAAGAAAGAAAGGGTCAGGGGAAGCAGTAATGAACTGATGACCTTCAACAAGCTTCAGATGGAAAATATGATGCATTGTGTTGGAAATAATGAATAGGCTTACTCTCCTCTGTGCTTAAGCACACAGAAGACATTTAAATATATTTCTAAGAAACAACAGGTTTTGTTCTCCTTTTTTTAGGGCCATGCCAAACTAGAAACATCATGTTCTCTGGGAGACAAACAAACCCAGTGGGGTACTATGGTTGTAGCAGGAATTCAAAAGTTGCTGACAGTGATAAATGGCAGTTAGTACAGTATTCCTGAGGTAGTAATTATAAATGAAATAATGTTGGTTTAAAGTGGATCCGGTATCTTTCATTAGGGAATTTATCTTTTGAATAAATTATGCAGAAATAACTTTTGAAATCAAGCTGAGATTCTGTTGTCATTATTCACACTAAATAATACCTACTCTCAAAGTACCATACTGCTAAGTGGTAATGAAGGTGACAGGATTTTATCTTGATTAGCGAATGCTTTGCCTACTAGTTTTGTTATTTTCTCTAGATACGAAAATGGCACTTTTTTTTTTTTAAACTGAAAGTTATGCCTTACAGTGGAGGTGGAAAAATGTTAACAATCAAATGTGATCTCAAGCTAAATGTTACCTTTATAATCAACACCGCTTACTGTCACCAAGGGAAAGCCATTAGCAAGAGGTGAAAATTATCTAGTTGACACAGATGAGGGAGGAAAAAAAAAAATCTTAGAAAGTTGTCAAAAATAGGAAATTGGTATCTAGTTTTGGAGTATAGAACGTGTATTTTTGTTATTCTCTCCTATTTTGGAGAAGATGCTGGAAAAGCAAGACAGGCATTTGGAAAGGGCTCTGCTTTCTCTTGCATCAAGGCTTTATGTCTCTCTCTGGAGTTTATCTGCCTTGCAGAAAGGAGGAGCAAGCCCTGGCTACTGCAGGAGGTCTGACATAGTGCTGCTAAGCTTTCACAGCACAGTAGCGGCCAACCTTGCAATTTTCCTTCTGGCTGCAACTTTCCACATCTTGAGTATTACTGCTGCTAGTAAATATCCTCTATACCTTTGCACATCAGAGATTTGGAAAGCTTTAGTATTTATAGTATCTTTAGTCCCAATACAAAGAACCAGTCACTGTGGCTCAGGCATCTTCTGAACTTCTATTTAGAAATTTATTAAATCCATAATTGTGGTCAATTGGACTTAAATGCATACTTGATTTTTGACATGTATCTTTATATTGTGCAGATAGGTGCTTTTGTAGCTGGGCTCTCAATCAAAAGCAAGAGACCCATCAAACTAGGTGGAGAGCACTACCTCTTCCTAGCATTTCCACAGGGCTTCTACTGTGAAACCTTAATCCTGTTAGTCTGCATATATATCCTATTTAATGGTTACTACAGTTCAAAAAAAAAGTCTTTTATCTCCAACATTTTGAACTTTTCCATTAATTTTATTATCAGTCAAAAGCCAATCACAAATTACTTTGGAAACAGACAATAAAAGACAAGGGACTAATCATCAAATACATTAGACTCCTTATAAAACCAGATCACCCATTTGAGCAATAAACTCACAGGTCTTAAACTTAATTGCAACGCCAGGCTGTGACTAAAGCAAACCTTGGCTCAAACACTGGAACTGTTCAGCCTCAGCTCATCAAGTCACCACAACAAGTGGAAATTAATTACTTATGGTAAGCAAGGGCCTCTGGCAAACAATTTTTAAAATGGCATTTTAATTATTTAAATTATATTCAAATGCATTTTTAATGAATCTGACATATGGCAGGTGATATGTAGGAATGTAAACTATAAAGAGATTATTTTTAGTTGTCTGAATTTGGTAAACTCAGGTTACATGGCGTTATAGGGGTCCTTCACCCAAAATGTTTAAAGGACTTAGAAACTTAGGTCTTATAGCAAATCAAGAGAACTTAAACTCCCAAGTGACTATGCTGTTGTTTGAGGGTTTTTTTTTTCATTTAGATGATTTGCAAAATTAGAAGTTTTCAAAACCAGTTTGCAGTTTAATCTCCCCAAACATACCATATAGACAGTCTAATTCCTTAATAAGGTTACAATGCAGTTAAGCAATGCTGTTCATTTCACCAGGGTTGTCGATGAATTGGAAATTCAGGTTTACAACTCCTGCTCCATAAAGAGGGCAGGAGGTATCTGCAAGTCCTTTGTTGAGGTAATCAAAGTGGCAGTGATTTAAACGAGTATGAAAATTCTATCGAAATTCATTTTATTCTTGCTTTGTATTTGTAGTCTTTACCTATCTTCTAAAGAAAAAAAATGGTTGTTTAACCCTCAGTACATGTAACTAGCAGCTAAATGTGGTCTGTGCACAAAATATGGTGCTTCTTTTTATTACAGAGGAAGATTCCTGATATTAATACACATTTACTCTGGCAGTTCTATGGATTTCTATGTATTCGGTCATATCTTCCATTTGTACTCATTTTCATTTCTAACATGAAATAGAAGCTTTGATTTCAACTTCCAACAGCTTTCCCTATTTTGACCAAGCCAAATGTTGAATTAAATTACCTGAATTGCATTGAAAAGCATTTTTCCCTCTGAACTTTCAGAAGAGGCTGGGGCTGGCACCCGGACAGACTGTTGTTATGGATGTTTAGCTACCCAGGCCCTTTGGCTTAAAAAAAAGTAAAAACTAACCCGGCGTTTAAGAGCTTCAGTGGCTGTACTGACAAAATACTGTTTTGTATCACAAAGTCATCTCTTAGTAGCTGATAATAACTGTAAGCCTTACATGATAGCTTATCATCTTTTCAGGATTAATTTCAGTATGGTTTATTCCTTCTAAAAATCTCAGAAAGCTGATGTGGTTTTGTTTTCTGTGTATTACTTTAGTGTGCTTAGGTCTTAGTGAATTTAATTGCCAGGAATGTATCCTAGTAGCAAGTAACCCTCCCCTTATCTCCTCAGTACTGCTGCCTCTCACCACTGCCCCCAGTCAGACACAGAGTTTCAATAGGGAGGAGATGCTTTAGTTGGCATGGTCTTAGGTATTGCCTTAGGAACTGTTGCCAAGTAGCACATATTGTAGTAGACCCCAAACTATACCTATTTATACCAGATTAATGCTTAGGAAGAACAGCAAGGAGAAGAGGATTGTCATTTGATCCAAACTCTCTTCCTTCCTGCAGAAAGAGGTAGATACAGCCATGAAGAGAAAGCAACCCATAATCAAGTCTGTTATGTGTGAAAGCTAACGTCAATATTTATGTTATAAATAGAAAATACACAGCACCTTTTTGTATTTGCCATGCAAATACTAGAAATCAGAACCATCTTTCAGGACCAAATCGTACAACAGCAGAAATAAAGCTAGTTTTTTACAATTAGACATTTATATTAAATATTGCATTCAAAATCAGAAGAATTGGTTGGATATCTTAGAAAAGAATAGAAAAATCTAAAATTGTTTAGAGACCAGCTCTTTGGAGACAGAGGGAATGCTCATAAATTATGCAGTCAGAGCATTCACTTCAGTAACTTCATTAAAACATAAAATGTTAAAAGCTAGCTAACACTCATGCAATATTATGGGAAGAGAAATACAGCATTAGTGGCATGGCCTTGCTATAAGTAATATTGTAAGCATAACTCAGTGAATATTAAGGGAAAAGATAACAGCCTTATTAAAAGACAAATGTAAAAATAAACAACAAACACCACCACCACAGCAGCTGCATACTTAAAGAATCCAGCAGAGATCAGTACCGACAAATACGTAAAGACCTCTGCTTACTGTGAGGATTTCTACAATATCTACTATCTCAGTATCTCTACTGTAATATACTGGCAGAACTTCCAACAGTAGATGGCTGCTGCACTACATCTCTCTAACACTTGCAAAGTAGTCTTACAGTATCACAGTAAATTCACTGTGGGCTCATACAATGGTGATAGAATCAGTCACCAAATCTCCATCATGTTAAAATCTTTCCTGCCTGGATGAACATTTCTTTTGGTGACATCTTCCCTAAGACTGGGCAGTAAGTAGAGGGGTCTTGTCTGAAATGGTCCTCTTTCAATGGATAAATAAGGTTTTAGGGAGGTGTTTATTCTAATCCCAACTCAAGCCTTTGATATGAAACCACCTTCTTCCTCAAGTTAAAAGCCAAAGAAGGCAATTTTAAAATAAAAATATATTTCAAATTGCAATGTATTCATTATAGACACCATGTTAAAGAATTCATAGACTCATATTTCAGGGCATTTTAGAGAGTCTTATGAGGAAGCTGTCAAGTAATTGTCCATTTTGGAGTAAATACACAATTTCCACTGAATCATATGCTGCAGGCTATTGCACACAATAATATATTATTAGATGAACCATCGAATGTGGTGTTTCCTACAAAGAAGAAGAATTGAGTTGTTGTGCTCTTTTTTGGGGGATTTTGGGTTTGGTTTTTTTTTTCCACCTATGCTTGGAAGGAGGAAAAAGAGATTGTGCCTGCTGATTTCCAGTGAAGTTGTACAAAACCTGCAGGCATTGCTCTGAGAAACCTTAGGACAAACACTGTGCCAAAAAAAGCAGCTGGCATTAGGAGGTGTTTGAACATCTGCTTGATTTGAGAAAGGAAAGAAAGCTTATTGTATGTGCACATCTCCTTACTCGAACACACTGACCAAAGGTACAACAAGGTCAGCACTCAGCTGTGTGCACTCTGTCGACCAATAGTCATAATTTTCTGGCATTGCTATTGATTTCCTCTTACCCTCTGTTCCCCTAAACAGAGAGCAGGAAGATGTTTTATTCCTTTATTTGAATAGCCACATCTAAATAATGTGGGTTTTGTGTGTTTGTGTGCTTGTTCCTGATTATAGTATGTTTTTATTTCATTATGAAGTCCCAAAACAAGTGTGAAGATGTGTCTGTTAATTACTTATATGAAAATGAGATAGTTAATACTTTAGGTTTTCAAGCTTCATAGCAATGTGAATGGCTGTAAAATGGATGTAGAAATACTGTAGATAGATTCTGGAGTCCTTAGGGAAATTAGTTCTCTCACAAGTAAGTTTAATTTACTTTTATTCTCTGAAAATCACAGCCTATGTCTTTTCTTTTAATGGACTTGAAGAAAAAAAAAAAATATGAACTCAGAAAACGTCTTTTTTTCATCTCTATAAATACAGTTTAGATCAGTGCTTAAATGGTCACAGAAAGTGAGAAAAGTATAGTTGAGGGTATTTCCTTTTCACGACTGTGCAAAGTCATACAGGTTTTTGAGACAGCATGATAAGCATTTTATTAGTACTGTTACGCAGCTGAAGTCTGAAGGACTTTCTGAAGAAATAGAAAAAAACTTCAAGTTTATGCATTACTTTAAATCCCACATGAGTTTTTTGTTTGTTTAATCCCAGGTGGGCAAGAAAGATGATTAGCTTCTGCTAGATCTTCATGTGCTTGCTTCTTGTAGGCCTCCTGACTGTTTCCAAGACGTAACTTCTTTGCATGTGCATCTCAATGGAAGGAAACATTTTGGAAATTAGGCCCTTTTTTCTGATCCTGAATTATCCTTGTTGGGAGCAGGGGTTGTATGCTGAGAGGGCAACTGCACGTCTCCTCTAGTACACTGTGGAAAAAAAATGTGCGTGACAACAGAGGAAGTATATAGTTCAGTGTAAGAAGAGAGATGGGAAAACGGGTGTTTCTAGTTCTTTGGTATTTTTATTTTACATATATGCTTTATGGGTGATAGTTGGTCAAATGTGTTCACACATTTGGCAAGTGAAGCTCTACTGGCAGCTACAAGATTCTTACTATTCAATAAAAATGGAAAAGCAGTTTTCCCATTGCCAATCCCAAAATTTTTTTCCCAAAACCTTTCTAAGTGAAGGTGGAAGTCAGATCCTATGCTTGCTTCTATTGATACAATTCCCAAAAGGTCCCATTACCCTTTTCGAGTTAAAGAGAAATATAATATTGTTGCTGATTGAGGTTGAGGTGCCAACGTTCAGTTATTCTAGCTGTGCCTTTTGTGTGTCTCCGGAGAGTGACATGAATCTCAGTGGGATTCGCTTTCCAAATATTTTATCCCTCACTTTACTTCCACGAAGCTAATGATGAGGTAGAAAAGTGAGCATTTGAGCTTTTTTTCCTTCTTTCCAGCACAGACTACGCTACCTTAGAGCCACCTTGTTCTAGTTGAGTCAGTTGTGAGGTTTGATTAACCACAGATCACCTACCAACAAGGTAGAAAAGTGAAGCCCAGAAATAATACATTGCCCCTGTAAAGAAATTTGTGTGTGGTGGCAGTCAGAATTTACTCAGGTTTAATTCCTAGCTACATTTTCTTGTGCTTCAGTTTATTAGATATGAAAGTCAACACAGAGGTGTCCTATTATCATAAGGGTCTTCTGTGTTATCATTAAGACATCTTCACTTTTTTTTTTGTAATTAACTGAGTAACTGAGCCTTTCAGACGTATTATTGTAAAGTGTATGTGTCACTTTGAAACTTTCAGATGTATTGAAGGGGAGAACAAGGCTGGATATGTACCAAGTATCTATATGAGCAAGACCTTTATATATTTAGTTTATTTAGGACAGCTATGGTGCTTTGTTTTACAAAGCTAAACATAAGAGAGGAATCTGGTCTCTTTTTTTATTTGATTTTCCTCCCTTAACAATATGATTTGTTTGAAACTAAAAACCTGCGGGTTTTTTCCTCCATTATGCCCATCTTGTTAAGACAGTGCCAGATGTGTTCCTCTCAACTGATGGATCTATCACCAACCTGATGTAATAGTAAAACTGGTAATATGGAGGGAACATCTGATATTGTGCGGTTGTTAGTGCAGTGACTTTAGTCTCCTCCTTAGGAGGAGATTAAGATTTTCTTCCCCTTTTGTTTATTAAGCTATCCTTTTCCTGTCTTATTGATGAATATGTGATTGCTCATTCTCCACATGAATTCCTTTCATTTCTGCTGATCTGTCTTCAGGTTTTCAAATAGCAACATTTTTTACTCTTTAAATCAAAATAATTTATGTTCAGGGGTTTGTTGTGGCATCCCAACTTATTAGAGATTAATGTAATAATTATTGAATAGTAAAATATATAGCTCTCACTAAGAAAAGACACAAATAAAGCATCTGTTCAGTACGGATACTGACAGACATAAACTGCTTTATCTGTCTGCAGAGTTCAAATGTTATGTAACACAGTTGACCAATGTACAATGGGTAATATTTAGAGGTTTTCTGGCAAAACATGCCTAAAAGGACATCTGTCATAAAGAATCCCACCTGCTGCTCAGCTGTTTTCTACTTTTTTTTTTTTTTTTTTGTGATGTCAGTAAGGAGGATTTTTAACCTCTGTATTGTGAGCTTTATCACAACATAATCTATCTCATATCCGAGTTTGTCAAAAATTAAAAGATACAGATATACATTATTAAACTGTGCATGATCTAATAGTAGGCAGAACCAAACTTTAATTCCTGTTCTGTGAGTAGTGACACACAAGGATTTCAGGATCCAAATGTAATCTCTGCAACTCAGCAGCATTTCTGTAGGAGTTGCTTCAGGTCAGAGAAGGGGTTCTGTTTAATCTTAGCTATCAAGCCCAATTCATGAGACCTCTTTTTCTTCAGATTCACAGTGGTATCACAGAATACTTTACATATACAGGTCTGCCGGTTAAATCCACCTTTCCTGTGAAGAAAATATGATAATGTCCTGATTGAGCCCTAGTAAGAAAGCATCTTAAATTCTGTTTGAGCCTCTCTAGAAATCTTTATAGTACAGCTGGCTCCAGGGCCAGACTCATTACAATATTGTTGTGAGGGGATGTGTTCCTGCAGTAAGTTCTACAAAGATAAGTTGAAGTCTTCAGCTATATTGGTTGCTTCCCATCAGCAAACCTTCACATGCCTGTCAAAATTTGAGGAATGCTAAAAGTAATGATTATGAGACCATGCAACTGAACAGGTTGTTTAAGTTCAGGAGCCCTGGCTATGTGGGATGTGAAGAAATGCTTATGTAAGGCTGCGACAACATCAGGAAGTCTTTTGCTGCAAATTGTTTCAGCTGATTGGGAGCTAAGTTAATTCAGACTGCTCCCTTATGGATAAAAAGTAGAGGGGTGAATCTTTAATTAAAAAGAAGTGCGTGATACTTTACAAATAAGATATTTGGGATCTGGAACGCTGTGGGAGCAAAGATGTTTCTGGGAGAGGTTTCCTATTCCTTTCCATCCTAAAAGGAATGTCATTCAAAGTGACTTTCACTGAAGCTAAGCAAGCTTAAAGGGTGCTGGACCAAACTCCTTTCTGGATGCTGAAAGGGACTGGCTCCAGCTATTCCTGGAGACTATCCATAATGCCCCATTGATGAGGAACATCTACTTCAGGAAGTTACTCTCTGGCTTCTGGTCAGGAAAACAGTGCTTGGCAAGAACAGTCTTTTCTATCTGCTGCTCTGCTCAGTCTTCGTGTCTGGTAGTCCCTGCAGCACAGCAAGTGAGTGATTTCTTAAATGATCAAGTTCTTTGTCCTGAATTAGTCAAGAAATAGACTTAAGTATAAGAGAGGTGTTGCTTTTGTCTAAACTGGGCATGGATTGCATCTTTTTAATCAGGGTTTGAATTCTCTCAACAAAATGGAGTAGTATAAGACAATCCACACCAAAGCATAGATAATCATTTGTTTATAAATGAAATTATTTAAGCAAGCACATCCTTCACATACACCAGTGCACACTTTCTTTTGTGTAACTAATATATCTATGATATTATGAAATACCAATTGCTACAGTGCCTAGGTATTATGGTCTTCAGGTTCCATGAAGTAGCAGGGGATATGGACTTCATAGTCTTTCAGCCTTCAGGTAGGTTTTGCACTGATGAAATGTTCCATTGCATTAAGAGTTGGCAAAAGCCCAAGGCCAAGAGTGGTCCTTTAGTAATTTAAAATACAATTCTGTGAGCAGTGGAATTACAAGGCTGAATTTCTGTTAAATTTTGGAATATTACTAGGTATTTTAATGTCTAATAAAATATGTGCTTCAATTTAAACTTTTTTCTACAGTTTGAACATCCATAATATCTCTTTCACACGTGTATTTTCCGGAAGTAAGACTGTGATGCAGCATTTGCCTTATATAGGAATACTTAGTAGGCCATCTCTATTCCGCTTGGCTGCCTACTTTCACAAAGATTGTAGGAATTTAATATCATCGAGAGGCCTGTGATCCTATCAGTTGTGATTGACACTGGCCAATATACTAATAAGTTATGGTATGGAAAGGGGGCAGTCAGTCACCAGGCTGGTACTTGTACACAAAGATGACAGAATGATTACCTACAGTGTGTTTCCTTGGGAACTCAAAACAAACAAAGAAAAAAACACACAAACCCAAAGTATACTTTGTTTTATTGAAAATCTAGCAAAAAAAAAATCTAACAAACATGCTTTGATGATTCATATTTAAATCTATTCTCATTTTCTTGTCTTGTGGTGGTTTTTCTTCTTTCTTTTTGATCTCTGGATAAAGCAAATGAATTATTTTTTAAAAAAAATCTAGATAGCTGCTCCAAATCATTCCAGTACTTCCTCTTTAGTTTTAATAGCTTTCCATGCATAGCAGACCCTGAACCTGAATAACCTAAGCCATACCCTGAGTTCAGAAAACAACTTCTGGCGCTGTCAGCATCATACTTCATCAAGAAGCACAGTCCCCAAGCATTCCATTGCTGTGCAGTTGCATACATGTTTGCTTTCTGCAGAGTGTTCACAGGATAAGCAAGATAGGCTTTTCTTGTTTACATGCTGTTTGCTGTATTTTCTTTTTGTTTACGATTGCAGCTTATTTGAATCTTGATAGGGTAAATGGAAGACTAAAACAGCCAGAGTGCTGCTGTCTGACTTATCCAGAACATGCAACTTGCTTTAAGAAAAGCGCAGTCATTTTTCACCAGCACTTTGAGGTACACTCAAATCTGCCTTGGCATCTGTCCAGCCCTGCATAGTATCAAACAGGGGATATGTCTGAGAGCACAGATTTTTAGCTTAATTATATTCCTAAAATTGAGTTAAATTTCCATGAAACCTGCTCCCAATGTGAAGAACTCTGGGGGAATGTTTTTGTTTGTTTGTTTGACTTACATTATATCAGCTGGGCATACTAAATGAGCTGCATTGTATAAGCACCTGTTCTGTGTGCTGTTTATGGCTGTTTGTGTTTGGAAACATGGTGAAGTGAATTGATAGTGCTGCCATCTATAGACAAAATAAAGTTATTGTACTCTGCTTGATGTGAAACACAGGAGCTTGGTCTTCTCATCTAAAATTTTGTTAATGATGTTATATTGTAACCAAAGAGAAGAAACAATAACACTAAGCTGCTTCGGAATATGATTAATGGCAACTCCTCACTAACAGTGAACAAATTTTATGTCACTGGCCTGTGTTTCTGAAGTATGATACAGTAATTAAACAGTCCTTCAGTATCTTTGGGTCAGACTTGGTTACAAACACTGTCTTGGGACCATTGCTAATCCTACTGGACTGAGAAGTATATTTTACTAGTCAGGATCATGTCTGGTATATTGAAAAGAATGGTAGCCTTCCTATAACACATAGCATTTCAGTCCATTTTCTGGTAAAAGGACAGATGGTGGAATATTTCTGGCAGAGATCCAAGCATCCATATGGTAAAGTACTGTTCTATATTAATTCCGGTGTTGTTTCATTGAAAGGTAATGCTCTTGTCAAATGCAAAACATTTATTCTCAGTTTTATATTTTTACCTTTGTTTCTCTCTGTTAATTTTTATTTATTCTCAGAAACATAAAAGCCATCTTAACTATCTGCCAGTTTATCTTTCCACATACGATGAATGTTATTTTCCTCCTTGTCTCTCAAATTGCATACATATCTTAAGATGTGAAAACTGGCTGTAACACCCAGAGTTAGATTCTGCCATTCCACAACATACCAATAAGACACATTTTCAGATTGTTCCACTGATTTCCCTCAGATGAAGTTTCTATTTTATCAAATACAGGGTGATAGAACTCAGATTTGGGTTGCCTTTTCAACTCCAAAGTCCTGGTAGAGCTGAAGCATTAAAATCATTTCAAATGCACACTTTTAAACTTTGCATCAGCAGATTTGACAGCATATGCTGACATCAGACCTCCAGTTCTCTGTTATGGGCATGAAGCTCAAAAGGCAAATAAATTGAAAACAATAAAGGGCAACATAAGCCTTACAACAATTATTAGGAACTTCTGCTAACAATTTTATTTCAAATAAGGACAAATTATGAATTTGAACTCCAGTAGGTAACAGGAGGTTTGGGTTTCTTTCTTTTCCAAGCGTAAATAGACCATTGGTGCATCTTTATTTATCCTCTTGCATATGCAAAAAGGTGGCATTCAATTATTCTTATGAGACAGATGACTTTTAATAGACAAAATTAATAACCATATAAAAACAACTTTGCACTTAACTGTGGAAGAAAATTACTAAGCAAAATATTTAAAATCAGAAGTGTAGAAATTTGGCTACATTTTTTAAAGTCATTTATATGTCTTGAGATACAGAATTGGAAGTCAGATGGTACTTCAGTAGTTTTCTGAAAGGTGCTTAGCTATGTACTTTTGAAAATCCCATCCATTCTCAGGCTTTTAGATATATTGTAAACTGTATTTCTACCAGCTTTTCTGGATTATGTCTTAGAATCATTTTGCTTGGAAGAGACCTTTAAGAGCCCTTAAGTCCAACTGTTAACCTAACGCTGCCAGGCCACCACTAAACCGTGTTCCTAAGTGCCACATCTGCATGACTGTTAAATACCTCCAAGGATGGTGACTCCACCATTTCCTTGGGCAGCCTGTTCCAATGCTTTGCAACCCTTTCAGTGAGAAAATTTTCCTAATATCCAATTAAACTTCCCCTGGCACAGCTTGAGGCCATTTCCTTTTGTCCTGTCTCTTGCTACATGGGAGAACAGACTGACCCCCACCTTGCTATAACCTCCTTTCAGGTAGTTGTAGAGACCCTTGAGTCTCCCTTTCTGCAGGCTAACCAACACCAGTTCCGTTAGCCACTCCTTATAAGTCTCATTCTCTAGAATAAGCTTCATTGTCCTTCTTTTGAACGTGCTCCAGCACCTCAATGTCATTCTTGTAGTGAGGGGCCCAAAACTGAATGCAGTATTTGAGGCATGGCCTCATGAATGCAAGCACAGAAGTACAATTACTTCCTTAGTTAGTCAAGCAGGACCTTCCTTTCATAAACCCGTGCTGAACTGGGCCTTATCACTTGGTTGTCCTCTATGTGCCTCATGATGACACTCAGGATGATATTCTTGATATTCCCTGGCACCTAGGTCAGACTGACAGGCCTGTAGTTCCATGGATCATCCTTACAGCCCTTCCTGTACATGAGTGTTGCATTTGCTAAATTCCAGTCAACTGGGACCTCCCTGGTTAGCCAGGACTGCTGATAAATGATGGAAAGTCAGTCACAGACACTAAATTTTCACTGAATCAGCAGTTCAGGACTGAGCCTTGGTAAACTGAAAATCAGCAAGTCGGTGTCTTGGTTATATCAAAACTCTTTTACACAGCCCTGACACCACAAAGAAGCTGTTAATGGATTTTTCAATTAATTTGGGGACTTAAAATCAAAAAATACTTTCTAATACTTGAGGCTTTATAGATATTTTAGGGCTTAAGGTAATGCTCACTTACATAAGTGTCTTAGATGTGTAGTGAATAGGGAAATGACAGAGTGCATGTGAATTTAACCATGTCAGCTGACTTGAATAGCCAAATTTGAGAAGGTGCACTTGGAAGAAAAATGTACATATTGCTCATTCCCATGAGGTCTTTTGTCCAAAAGCTGTTTCGTGGATGTCAATGAACCATGTAGGGATAGGTGATAAAAATTTAAAGGAGAGCTTAGACTAGTAAGTACTTTTGACTTTCTAAGGCATCAAAACTGAAACAAAAGAGAAAAATTTCAACTGTATTTGTCTGAGAAGTGCCTTTAGCATTTCTCAGGGAGCCTCTAAACATCAGTATTCCCAATGGCTCTGCAAATGCAGTTGCATGAGACAGCGGAGGTATGGGTGGCCTAGGAACATGTCTAATTTAGTAGTAGCTTCTGCTCTGAACCTTTCGAGAAATCTTACTTTCTGTTTCCACTTCAGTGTATGCTTTGTGAGTAGGCTTTAACTTATAACTTCCTAAGGTAAAATGTTTGTATGATTCCAGCAAAGTAAAATCTCAAACTACAGACCTTAATCTGTCCTCATCCACTTAAATGCCCTAACCAGTGGTTTGCAAAGTCAATACATTTCCTGCCAGATATCCTTTTTTTGTCCCAGGAGCCTTTCCTTCTCATTTGCTTGTGTTCAGATTGGAGAAAAGGGTTTAATATCATAACCACCAGCCAAGACTGATGGATAAGAAATGCTCAGAGGAAATGAAGGATTAAAGTCCCTCATGTTTAATAGGAACAGGACTAGGGTTCACACTTCCCTGGCACATGATCTGCTCATGAAAACCTAGTCCTCAGAATCACCTTCTCTGTTTCCAGGGCCAGCTATCTTTTTTTTTTTTTTAACTAAGTGTGTGAAGGCTGCACTTTGTGCAGAGCTTGGTCACAACCTTTCATTCTGTCTCTGTGCTAAGCATGAGCTGATCCAACAAGAGTGTCTGCCAGAGGGATATGAAGAGTGCAATTTTCTGTATCTCTAAATGTTAAGGAGAGTGAGGGCATCTGCACGTGTGGTAGACCAAATGAACATGTTCTATGGGAGGTGCAGTGGTGTGATTTAGAAATAAAGTATTTTTCCAGAAAACACAGACAGCTATGTCCTCTCTCACGCCTGAGTAAGGTCTTTTTACATTTACTCTTTTGGGTACCCAAGATGTGCCAGTGTTGTTCTGCATGCACCTACATGCTACTTTGAGCTTTAAGGTCAACTCTTCCCATATTTGGTAGTAACTTGTTGTTTGACCATATGTAAAAGTATCTGGCTAAATTTGACCTTGGAAAGCATTTCTTTGTGTCTTTGAATTCATATCGTCTCCAGTGTGAGACAGGACTGCCTCTTATCATATCATATAGAGCCAATGTCTAACTGAAAGGGACCTCTTGAGTGCTACTGTAGCAGTAATAATAATAGTAAGTCTTGAATTTCCTGCTTTTTTACTCCTCATTCCATCTGTGATCAGATCCCTTTCTTCCCTGAGACTGTTGTATATTACTTGAATCATGACTGTACTTAATTATGGTCTCCAGTCAGTTTGATCATGCTCATGCCCTTAAAAACATTACCCGAAAAGCCACATAGCAGAATTTAAAATATTCTTCCCAGCCAGCCCCTGAGCATGAATTGGGAGTATAGTGGATGATCAGGAAATGGTAAGAGCTCCTTATGAAATGCATAGGCTTGGATATTTTCTCAGAGGGTTTTTAGATTGTTTACAGTCACTGCTTGTGGTACATAAGCCTGAGAATGATTAACCCAACACAGTTTAAATACTCATAGCTGAAAATGTACTCTGCAGTTTTATATATTTACAAAAATTGAGGTACACCAGTTCAAATTTGTAGCAGATTTTTTTTCAACTTATCTATGTACTCAGTCTTGTTGACTGAATGGAGGAACATCTGTAGATTTCAAAGCAAATTTTGGTACATCTGTAGCTGAAACTGTCTCAAGTTCCCATTGAATCAGATTATTCTTATCAGATATGCTTAAAGATGATAAGAGGTTCAATGCTGTCAGCAAGTGCAAAGCAGCACAAAAAATACAGTTCAGTGAAAAGCAGCTTCATTGTAATGCAAAAAACATCTTGGTGCCCCAGCCATTCTGGGATTGCGTGGGCAAGAGTTTGAGTGATTTGAATACAGGATTCCTGATACAATAATTTCTGCCATGCATGAGACATGAATTGATTACTTGTCCCTTGAGGGTAAATGGACCTGCTCATCACACAGGTCTTTGTAGAGATAATGTATACACCTATTTGGAAGGTTTAATAGTTGTGGTTGAAATACCAGGTCTGAAGCTCAAGGGTTAGGAGGGCTGGTTAAGCTTTAAAATCACTTGGAAGCAGCTGACTTTAAGTTGCCATGGCAAAGGATTTTCAGACAATGAGAAGCTTTTACATTAATATCTTTGTAAGCCTTGTTGTGATATAATTGTCTCTGTGAAGAGCAGTCTCTTTCGTGCTCCTGCTGACACACAGCCTGATAAAATCATAAAGTAATTATATAGTGCAAAAATTATTTTAGGATTTCTTCTCAGAGGGTTTTGCCACTGGTTTGGGGATTCTGTCTCTAGTAGATTTTTATCTGCTTATCAAAAAATTGTCAAGATACCCCCGATGTTTGTAAAAAATACCAAGGTATGGAAATAGCAGTGATTTTTCAATAGGTTCTGTGATCCTCCCGTATTCCTCCTCAGTAGCCAAACTATATGTCTGAAAAAGTGTGTCCCATCTAAGATTAGACTGAGATTAGAGAAGAAGCTTATTGGTAGGGAGAAATTTGCAGATAATTTTGCAGGGATTTATTCTGTTTCTCTTTGGGAAGGAGAGAGTGTAGTATCCACTCTTTTCAAGACAGTTTGCAGTTGTCCTCATTGTTGCTGATTAAATTTAAGGTTGCTCTCCTTTCAATCAGGAGCACAACCAGAGCCTGTTTCAGTGGTTAGCTAGCTATGGTTGGTTGCTCATGTGCACACTGAATCTCAATGCCAAGAGGACTGAAAGCCAGTACTATTATTGCTGTTTATCTTTGACAGCTCCCCAGAAGCTGACAGATGATGCAAATGGTACTGGTAGCAGATTTTGTATGTCAGAAGCTGGGAACAAGTAATACTTGTGTCTCTTCACTGCCACCTTCCAGAGACTAGCTCTGGTCTTGGGTGTTGCAGAGAGAAGTTTCATGAGATACCACTTTTCCTGCCAGCTGCAGAGACAGTCAGGATGAAAAGAAAATGGAAGTTTACGGGACAAAAAAGGGCTTTGGACAAGCAGCACTGAATCTCTGACGTTCACACCCAGTGGCAGTTTGTCACATTGAGATTTAATGGGCTTCAGGACATGAAGTGAGGTGTATTTGTTCTGACATGGTTTTAATTAAGGTTTTTATTAAATTCTTTTAATTTAATTTTTGTTTGACATTGACCATTCCTTGTTTGGGATTCTGCAGTTCTGAAAAGCTTTCAGATAGGGCTTTAATTGGAGGCTTTTCAATGTAATTATTAGTTGTGTATTACATTGGAATGTAGTAGATTCGTTTAACTTATAAATGCTTCATACACTCATCTGCTATGCTAATGCACAGAACTGGGATCTACATTACAATACATTGTCTCCACTCCCTGTACTGCAACACAGACCAGCTATTTATTCAGTTTAGTGATAGCAGCAGCACACAAGTAATTGGGGTCTGACAATTCTCTCTAAGTACATTAATTTAGCACTAGATTTTAGTCATAGGCAGTACTGAAATGCCATAACAACATACAAACATATTTAAACATAAACAGATTGATTGGATTACAGAATTAGATCAATTGGATTAATAACAAATCCATATATTATTAGTTATGCGGAAGCATGGAGCAAACTGATGCACATGTATGGAAAAGATTACTTTGTAGAGCAGTATAAGCTGTTAGTTATTAACTCTTTGAAATGAGCCAAAATATTTAAGCTGAGTAAAATGAATAGTATAGGAAAACTTTAGAGAGAACTAAAATCATTCACAAGATTAATAAGTTATTTGAAGATCCCCAAAATAAAATAGCCCAAAGTTACACAAAAGGCAAAACTATGGTGAGGGAAGATTTAGTAATGAGTGGGGGAAAAAGCCCCTTATATGAAATTAAGGATGCTGAGTAGTGGCTGGAGATAAGCTCATTTTATGTAACAAAATAATTTTAAAAGTGAGGCACAAAAATAGATATGAAACTAAGAAATAACTGCATTGCAGCTTTCACATATTCATAGCTCTTCCAAAAAGCTAGAAGTCTATAATTTAAAGCAGCAATGAGAAACTATTCACCTGGTATGGGAGATCAGCAGGTCTTAAATTCTCCAATCTTGCTTCCATCATGCAACTGAAAATACACTCACCACACAGCTAAAGAGCTGGTATTCCCTTCCTACCTGTTTGCATGCTGCAGACAGAAAACGCAGCAGTCATATGATGAATGTGCTTGTAGTCAGGCAATAAAAGGAGCTCTGTAAATCTGCAGGAAAACAACTAACAAGAAGGCTGGCATGCAGTTCCTGCAGCCCTTGCCCCACTCCCTTCACTCCCAGAGGACATGTAGAGAAGACCTTGCAGTCCAGGCTGCTGAGCCATGGATTCCCTGAAGGGTTCAATCCAGATACTCCCCAAACTGCAGAATGGCTTTCTAGCTTTCAGGTTGATTTTATTTTTTCAAAGCAGCAGTCCTGTCTAAAGACCTTTGCTGATTTGAGCTGGAAGTATTGGAGCTGCTATTGATCTGAGTATGCAAGTTAGCAATTTATCTGGGGGAGTCCTTTGCCTTAAGGTTAGTTTAAATTTAAAATAACTATATACTTTTAAGAGTAGATAGTGCCACTATTTTTTCAAATTGTGTAAATAAGTTTTGTGTTTTCCAGAGAAATCAGTTGCAATGCTATGTCTTTGATACAGAAAAGCAACAGCAATTTCTACTGAATTGATTCGCAGAGGGAGGAAGCTATGAATCACCCAGTAGCAGTAAAGAGCGTGAGCCAAACAGGCACCTAGCCAAATAACTAGAAAATATTTTTCAAAAACTTCAGTTGGCCAAATGTCACTGAATCACACTAGATAGATCTAAGGAAATTGGTACTGCCAGGACAGGTTTTTGGTGCCATGGGTACCTGAGAATACATAAAACTGCATGTAGGTTATAGGAACAATATTGTGAAGCTGAACATTTAATGATTTAAATAATTAAATGTGAAATGTGTAAGATTTTTTTTTAATATGGAAATAACAGCATACCAGTTGTAATAATAATGGAAGTGAACATAAAAGAGTGAGTATGATAGAAAAGTAGTTCTAGAAGAGCTGCAAATTGAATTCATAATTATGACAAATGAAGATGTGAGCTGAGACGTGGGTTCCAGCTTGTTACGCTCAGTGCTTTGGTCAATAATCTCTAGCGTAGAGCTATTTATGTAGTAAATAAAAACCTGTAAACACTGCTTTTCTATTACTATGCAAATCCTCTGTGTGGGAGTAATGTTTCTGCAGGAGTGGTGCTGAACAGGTGCCATACTCCCTCACTCCCACACCGTTTCCAAATCAGAATAATTTGTAGTTCTTATAACCAAGACACCCTGGAAGAAAATAATAAACATTCACCCTGTACAATGTTAAATTAGCATTCTACATCATATACGGCCAATCCTACAAAACTTATGCTTGTGTATGGGATAAGTATATGGATACATCAAATTAATAAACATGGCTGCAGAGTTTTGTCAAGTATTGACAGTATTTCAACTTAACAATTGGAAAATTCTGGTTTAGGATTAAAAAAAAAAAAATATGACTGTGACTGTATTTCCAGAGTGCTATCAGACTTACATGAAGTTTGTGTCATACTTCGTAGTAAATTTCAGAAATGTCACTCGTCCACGGATGCTTGGGGCTCATGAGTTGGAGGAAAACAGTATCAAAAACCACATCTGTACTCATGTACTTGGTACCATACTGTACTGTTATCCAGCATCTGAAAAATGATTCCACTTGGTTGCCTTTTGTGTGATAAATACAGGATTGGGTTCACAGAATCACAGAATGCTTTGGGTTTGAAGGGACCCTTCAAGGTCATCTAGTCCAACCCTTCTGCAGGGAGCAGGGACATCTGCAACAGAGCAGGTTGAAGGTAGGGAAAATGAAACTGCTCCATAGCTCATTATACTATTTGGTTTATACTAGAAACCTACTACTTCTCTGAGCAACAGCAACTTGCATCTGGTAGAGTCTTTCTCTGTGGCTGATTTCAGGTATTTACAGGCATACTGAGGAAACTATTGCCTATTGCCAGAAACTGCAAAAGCTTTCTCATCTATTTTGGCTAGGTGACATGCTGTATGAAAATTCATGCAGACCATTTTTATAATGCTTTTTGCATGTTTTCCTCCTTTGCTTATTTTTATGGCTTCTCCAATAATGATGCCACTGGAATTCAATTATTTTGGATGAATCCTATTTTTATAACTTCATGAATTACCTTGTGAATGAATGAATAAAACAAAATGTTTGCATAAAAATACTTTGATTTTGAAGAACTTTATATCTACCTTCTACAGTGATAGTTTAATATACCCCCTGTACAGTAGCATCACAGAACATGAAGAGTGGCAAATACTTCTATCATGTTTATTCTGTTTTCATGTGTGAAATAAATGAGCTTTTGTCTGATACACTTAAATAACATTCTCCTCAGTTATGCAGACAATATTTTTATTATTTTGTTGTCATAAAGGGTGTTTAATACCAAAATTCTGGAATATTACTTTGCTGTTCTGCTTTTACAACTGATTCTTATCCTCAGAGTGATATATGGACAGTTTGAAACATGGATTTTCCATGCCCTATTTGGATTAAGCTAAGCATAAATCTGAGATCTGCTAACGAACACCTTTGTTCAAGAATGCAAAATAAAAAACAACAACAACAAAAAAATTTGCATTGCAACAGTAGTTGACATTATCCTGACAGTTCAGCCTGTAATTCTTCAATACAGCAATCACGTTGTTACTGTTTATTTGTGCACAGTAGTTTCAGTCATGGATCAGGCTCCTACTCAGTTAGACTGTGTAAAGAGACAGTTTATGATGGTAGACTACCAGTATTGTGAATACTAGCCTCCAGCTGTGAGTAAATTCTGACTTTCATGTGTTGTAGATATTGCCATGTTAGTTTAAGTATCATTCAGATGAAAAAAGGCAATGTGAATTTTCAGAGGTTTAAAGGAAGAGGGATTTCTTACCTTGAATTTGCCCTTTCTACCTCTCTGTTTCACTTGTGGTAGAGTGCTGCTAATTCTTAGATTTTATTTATTCTACCACTGAAGAAGAAGTTGTATATTTTTGAATATTTTCAGAGAAAATGTCTAAACTGTTACTCTGATTGTAGCTTGTGAGATGGAAGAGAAATATACATAAGATGTTCATAGACTTAGGCTGTATCTGTATTTCTGGCTGTTTGGGGCAGGGATTCTCTCTTATTCTTTTTGTATGTGCATAGAAAATGAAAACTATTGAAACAAACCTAATGAGGAGAAAAAAAAAGTAGAAATCCCCAATCATTATTTCTAACATATTTATCGAGAAGATGGCCAATGGCTAAAACAGGCTCTTTTCATTATTTTCTCCACATGGGTAAGATTTCCAAGAGAAGAGAAAGACTTCCTCTTTTAGAATAATTGCAATTAACCTCTTAAGTGTAGAGAATAAGAATTTCATTTTATTACATGACTAAGAGAAATGAGATTAGGAAATAGCTGAAGATTCTTTTCCTTCAGGCTGCTCTGCTTGTCGTGCCAAGCAGATCCCAGACTACCTGCCTGGGAGTGCAATATATGTTGAAAAATGCAAGGCAACAATCTGAACCTATGTATGGCAGCGGGCTGAAGCTGGGAGCAGGGTAATAGATCACAAGAGCAACTCAGATAAGAACAATCTTTGAACTAATGTGCTCTGGCATTGAGAACCCTGATGAACCAATAAGTATTTTAACCATTCCAAAAATATTATCATACTCTGCCCCTTTCAAAGCTTTAAATGGTTATGAAAATAACATTTTTGCTGTAACCAATATATTGTGGAACCACGACCACTTTGCTTCTGCTGAAGTTAAGGGCTCTTTTAAATATTATGATAAAGTTCAGTTTCAACATCCTTAAGTATTCAAATTGAAGAGAAATGAAACAGTGTTTATAGAGCATATTTTATTTATTAATTTAGCATGTTATGATCATAGTCATGTGAGCATTATTTCTGATAGATTAGGTGCTAAGAAAATTAGGTCAGTATGAAATCCAGTTAGTAATATATTAGCCAATTTCTTTATAAAAACAAAATGCCATAAAATCTCAGAAAAATGCCTACAACAGTAAACTGAGGCAGAGTGCCTTTCTTGATGCATAGTGTGCATTTCCAGTATATCTTACTTACTGAAAGAGATGGATATGCATAGATTGTATCCTTTTGGAAATTGATACTGACTTTATATCTAAGCTGCTTTATTATGGACTTGAAGCTGATGCTGTAGAGCTCTGAAAACTGTATGCTGCATCTATCATGCTTAATATGTATGAGCAGCAGATTGCATAAAAGAGGCTAGTCTCAAAATAAAATTACTTCCCTCGTGCAAGATAATGCAGGGCTTTTAGATGCCAGAAGGGGACACGAACTATCATCCTCAAGAGAGAAAGAAAGAAGGAACAAGTAAAAAGTTATTCACATATAAATGAAGACAGTAGATTCCTAACATATATTTTGTTGATGTTTAGATCTGAATAAGACAAATTCTCATGAGGGCAAATATAGTTTTCATCTCTCCTCAGCCCTTGAATTGAACTTCAGATTACAAGATAGAAAAATCATTATTAGGGAGTTGGTCTAGGGATGAGCATGCACCTGATTTTCTAGTTCAACAAAAGCATTGTTAAATCATTTAACTGTCTGTGAAAGATGATGTAGAGTGCAACTGGACTGCAAAGTCATGGCTCTATACTTAGCAAAGATGTAAATAATTTAGCCAGATGCAAAGCAGGGAGACAAGGTCTAAAAAAAAGCAATCCTATTATTTGGTACAACCAAATATGTCATGTCACTTGTTCAAGGAGTGTTCTTAATATTTTACATGGTGGATGGTGTGTTTAGGGTCAACTTTCCAAGTTTGGACAAGTATGCCCTTTCACTTGCAGGTAACACACATCTAGTGGACCTGACTATTGATCTGAATTGAAACAGGCAGACTGATTCTAAAATACATGGAGATGTCACTGAGGCTTGTATCAAAGAGGAAAACGTTATCATTGGTTTAGCATAGATTAGGAAGCTGAGGGCAGGGATAATAAATAGGGAACAAAAAAAATTATAGGAAAAAAGACAAAGCATGTCAGAATTATCTAATGCAGCAGGTACTTGTTCTGGTCTGGCGATTACTCTGTGCTACAACATCTGAAGCAGTGCCCCTGTTGTGATTCATTATCACTATATAGCAATATTCGAATTAATAATAATGAAAGAAAAATCATAAACTGATGATAGAAATTATGGTGTTCCCACATGGTTTTATAACGAAGTGGCTAAATAACTGGTTTTGTGGAGATAATTCCATTATAAAGAAAACACAGGTAACCTTTACAGATAAGTAGTTACGTAATTTAGTCTGGTAGGACATTATTGGCCTAATTCTCTGCTTATCTGAACAGATAGAGTTTCACCAGTGATGACGGTGATGTACCCATTTATTCTAGCAGGGAGCTGTGCACAGTTTTAAATTATCTGATGTTGTCTGAAGTGCATCCTTGTCTTTGCTTTATTAGAATCAGTTTCTCACTGTTTTCTCACTGGGGTTGCTTCAAAGGCAGCTTTGGGCAGCACAATTGTTTTTTGTGGCACAGGGACTGAGCCTGGTATCAGGACCTAGCAGGGTGCTGGCTAGCATCTAAATATGTAACACAATGGAGTCCTTATTCTTTTGCAGGGGAGCACCATGTAATTTTCCCTGATCAGCAGCCTTTGTCTGTTGAGCACTAGCTGGGGAATTGTGTTTCCATGACCATAAATGCTATAATTGTGCCTGCCTTTACTTTATGGTGTCATGCAGAGCTGTTACTCAAACAAGAATCGCACTGACTCACCTCTTGCGCACTGCCCATGTGCTAGCTCTGCCATAACTCAGCAGTGTGCAACAGACTCAGCCAGTTCTTGTTTCTCAGTTTATCTTAAGTTTTTGTATGCAGCATTTTTAATTGCCAATAAATTCAGCCTGGGGTGCCTTGTGTGTTTGAGTTACTTTATCATGCCAGAGGAGGACTGTCAAACTGCCTGTGGAAAGGAAATTTTTATTTCTATTATAGGAGAAAATGGTACGAAAGTAACAAAGACTGCAGAGTGTTTAGGAAATCAAGACAACATTTCAGAAAAAAGATTAGTTTTAGGCTTCTGTGAGTTCCTCAAAACTCTTTGAGTTCCCCAAAACTTGACAATACCAAGGTTTCTACTCTTGGGAATGTGTATCAAGTAGAAGGGGCCAGTCTCTTTTCAGTGGTGCCCTGTGGTAGGACAAGAGGTAATGGTCACAAGCTGAAACACGGGAAGTTCCACCTCAACGTGAGGAAAAACTTGGTCACTGTGAGAGTGACAGAGCCTGGAACAGGCTGCCCAGAGAGTTTGTGGAGTCTCCTTCTCTAGAGACTTTCAAGACACACCTGGATATGTTCTTGTGTGGCCTGCCCTGGGTGTTCCTACATTGTCAGGGGGGTTGGACCAGATGATTTTCAGAGGTCACTTCCAGCCCCTAACATTCTATGATTCTGTAAATGAACACAGCCATGATTTTCAAACATGCCATTTGGAGAGGGTAAACTCCATTTGGAGCAGGGAACCACATCTCCTCCTTCCTCTCTACACTAGGTTATTATCTACTAGAGTGTAACCATGACCAAATTATTCCACTCTTCTAAATAACTAAATATTCATTGGATGAGGGACTTCAGTCCTTTTCGAACACCTTTCGGGTAATTTTTTTTATTTTTGAAGAAAAAGCCAAACAGGTTGTGGCACACAACTCCATGTCCCCTTTAAATGATAAAAAAAACCCCAATCTAGGGAGAGTTATGGTGCAAACATTAGCTAGCTGGCTTCTTGCACTTCTTAAGAAACACCATGTTTGAAACCAGTCAACTGGTTTTATTGACTCTGGGCTTGAATATGAATGGGTTGCTGTTCTTCCAATTGTACTTGATTAATTCTGCTAGGACTTAAATCATGTTTTTATCTAATCCACTGGAAGACCTATAGACTGCCACAAAGACAGTAAGAGCCTTTTTTTCAGTTTGAAAAAGTTTTTGCAAATAGCAGGTGAAAGAGGGAAGTTACCTTCTTGAAACAAAGCTGAATATAGTCAGTCCTGTCATTGTACTAAGCTGAATCTGTGGTGGCATAAGTGGTTTGTAATAGTTGTGAATACTTCTATAAGGTTTTACTTTATATAATGTAGCTCAACTGTATAATTGTTCTCAATTACTAAATCAAATTTTTGTATTCTGCAGTAGCTGACTGTGCTATTTTCAGTTCTTAACATGAAGTGTTGAAAACGAAGTCATTAACAAATGTTATCACATAAGCTAGAACTTCCAGAATCAATACATGAAGGAAGAAAAGAGAATCAGTTTCAGAGATACTAATAGGTATTAAGAGGGTTTTGAGCAAATAAAATTCAATAAAAAATAACCAACAAGAGAGATTGTCCACTGAATTCTGGAAGGAAATACTTGAGTCAGGTTACACTCATGGGCAGCCATCCATAGAAGCCAGATGTCCAGTGCTATGAATTGAAGCAATAAAAGTGTGATCTGGGTGCTTATTAGTTCCTCAGAGTCTCCTTAAGAGATGGATCCAGTTTTACAGAGAACAATATAAACAGATATGAGAGAGTTACCTTCTACAGTCAGGACATAAAGAGAAAGCAGGAGAAACATGGTTAAGGTGATCCGAGCCCTTAATCCATGTTAACAAACTGGGGCAAGAAACCTGGTGTTTGTAATTGAGCGTGATAAAATGCAAAGGTCCCATGAAAGCTGCAGATCAGCATGAAGGATACCAGACTAGTCAGGAAGCTTTAGAATAACAGATACTCAGTAGACAGAGCCTTTCCTCCGCTGCCTTATCTCCCTTTCCAAGCAGCAGATGAGGGCAGATTCTTTCCGAGTGATTCAGAAGAATATAACTCACGTGCTGCTCTTCTCATGACTGCATGAGACTAGCCACCTGAGGAGCCACCAGCCATGCACCATGAGTCAGTGCCCCCTTGTGTCCATTCCTCTTGCTTGTCACTCTTCTTTCATGCTTGCCGGAGCAAAAAGTTTGATTTTCTACAAAACCAAAGCAAAATAAACAGGCACCATCTGAGAATTATGTGGCATAGTTATTTTGTGGTGGAAACTGCAAGGAGAGTTTTTTGTGTTCAGTACTTCAAAACTCTACTTTTGTCTGATTAGTTCTAAATTGCTTTATTTTCTCCCCAGGAGAAAAACTAAATAATAATTGAGAAAAGAGCTTTCTATCACACTTAAATCTGGAAGAGGGCTATAGAAAATTTTGTGATAAATCTCCCAACTGTAAAAACAAGAGTAACACAGACTGCAGTAGTTAAAATTATTTACCAAAATGGTGAGAACACCTGAGTGGGTGAGTTCATGCTGATCTGACAGAGACTCAATTCTGGTTGCTTTTCCGTGTCTGCTTTGATGTTTTGTTCAATTCAATATGTTAGTGATGCCATCTCTAAGGAGTACTCTGAGGAGTACACCAACAAGAATTTTCCAAAGTCTTTAATTTGACCGATTCTGACTTCTCTCAGTTCTAAAAGTTTTGTGATAGAAATATCAGGCAAAACTACAAGTAAAGAGCTTTCCTGATAATGCTTTTAAGGCTTTTAGCACTGGATATCAACAATGGTTGAAATGGGAACTAAGACAGAGAAGACGTAAAATAAAAGGTCACAGGTGGTTCAGTTTTAGAGCATGCTGTGGTAAGTAGAGGACAGCAGTGATAATTGCCAAACTCAGGTTCCCAAATTTTTGCTCTTGGCTTAAAAATAAATATATTTTAAATTGTAATAAATAAATTAATTGTAATTTGTAACTTTGGCTTGTATGCTTTCAGACTTTTATTTCTAGCCCTAAGTATTATAGAAACAGGGTTATTTTTTATTTGAATTGCAAGCTGAGAATCTCTCCTGATAACATAATGCCGGAAAACTATGGCTTTGGGAAATATACTTTATATCTCAGGGACTGTGATAAAATCACAAGAGTTGGCAGTGATGAATATTCTTAAAGTTTGCATACAGTTGCTTTGCAGCCTCACTTTCCTAAAGATACTCTATGTACAGGAGCTGGCTGAAGGCTTGAATATCAATGCCAGAGTTCTTCAGTGGGTTATCTTTGGTCAGTAAATTGACTGATGCTTTAGAATAAGGTCTGGATTCTCATCCACACTGAAGGAGAAGACAGATGCAAAATCAAACCTAACCCCACGAATCATAAGCAAGTAGAAATATTTCTAAGATACATTTTTATATGTATACGTTACAATTTTTTATATAAAAGTATAGAATTTTATAAGATAGTTTTGCAGAGTTCTTGCACCTATTTTGAGATGGTACTCCACAGCCTTTACCTCTGACTTTCTAGTTTGTGAATACCATGATGTGTTGGCAGTAGCAAGAGGCTGTCAGGAGAAAAGGATTCTGCCAACAATTTGCTGGAAACCCATAACATTAGGATCAGCTGCAACTTGGATAAAGAGCCTCAGGACAAAGCACTAACTTTCACTCTTACTGAAGCAACAACTTTTTAAATTGCCTTCTGATATATATATGTTTTTTAAATAAAATATATTGTCAATGAAGGCAGCTAAAACTCTCCCAAAGCTACTTTCATCCTGGTGTATAAAGTGATTTACAACATCCAAAAACTTTTAGACTATCGTACCAATGTAGTAGAAAACAGGTTGTTATTTAAAGTGCCTCCAACAATTTTTCTCTAAAACGTGTTTGGTTTCTGGATAATAGTAACAACTTTTTGGAAGTTAGCCTGGTTGCTTCCCTTCACTTAGGAGACCGACCATTTCTCAAAGCAAAGAAGTTTTAGCTTAAAGTTTCTAAGGTACCTAATACTGTATTCTGGCCCAGTTGATAACTGCAAGTGATAAAAGGTTTTCTCTCAGCCTTTGTGCTCCCTGGCTGCATTAGAAACTGAATGAAGATACATGAGATGACACAGCAGGCTTTTTAATCCTTTAGAAATGATTGACAAAGTCACCTCTTTACTTACAAAAAGTAAAACATATAAAGTTGAGGCATATAGGTATTTTTTTAAATAAATGTCAAATCTTTTTTGTAATCTACTATATTTTCACAGTCTAGAGTTGGGTGGAGGACAATACTTAAACATACATGTTTATGGCAAGTTCAAAAGTTTATGAAACAAAAGCACTGCTAATTCCAGGAGAAGCAGGAAAATACAGAGCCTTTGAAAAGATTCTCTGGGTTTTGCTTGCAGCCCTGTCTGGAATTTGCTACAGTTAGAATGAAAGGGATGCTGTGAAAGATAAATCTGAAATACTGAGGTGCAGTGCATGATGTGTTGTACACAAATTTATGTAACAGGGCTCACTTAAAAGATACTTTAAGCCTTTATTTTGTGAAAATCTGATTGAGATACCAAATGTGTGCCTGTAAGACTCAGTGTTTATATTCTACCTGAGTTGAGGAAAAGTTAATTGATGGAAAGCAGTAGCAGTATGAAACCTATATTTCTCACATCTTTTCACTGTCTGTCTTTGCAGTCTGCAACTTTTGCAGAAAACATTGTGTTACTCCTGGGACACTCACTCTTAATGGAACAACACTTCTCTACAGGAGAGCAATATCTATGACAAAATGCATAGTAACTGTCTTGTGAAGGAAAATCTGGTGAACTTAATGCAAAGTTGAGTCTCCTGTAAATACTCTGCCCTGCTTATCTCTCTTCAATCAATAGTCTAGATAGAAGTTCTATAACCTAGAACAGAAGGGAACAGAGCTTTAAACCCCACTGATCAATACTCCCCTAGATTACTGACCAGCACACCAGCCTTTCTTGTCAACCACAAACAGAAATGAGGAAACGGGATGCAACCTCCTTGTTGACTGCATCTAAAAAAGAAAAAATGAACTCAAACTGATTGTAGGCTGTTATCCAGTTGCATCCTCTGGGTGCCAACACATTACCTGAATTTAGCTTTAGCCAGAGGACTCTCCCAGGCCCCAGGGTGGAGTCCAGTTTCCAGGATTCCTCTGGGGATGAGTGGTTAATGGTGTGATGCCCTGTGAAAGTATGTTTATGATCTTCCACCACTGGTTGCTGTCGTGACCTGTGAGCTTCTGGTTTTCCTTCCTTTGATTTTGGGGGTGGATAGGAGAATCTTGATGCAACTTCAGCTGTATTATACATAGGTTTTGCTTGCTAATGTTCATATAGTTTGTGGATATTTGAAAGCTAAGATTGACTTTCAGAAAATCAACATGCTTGGAGCTGACAGTGATATGCAATTACAATGCCTTAGCAAGAAAGGAGAAAAGATCACAATGAAATCAGTATGCTAGAGGGTGAACACTATATAATTAGGAAACTGCAGCTTTATTCTTGTCTCAAAAGCTACAGAAAGACATGACTACCATCCTATTTCTGCATTCCCTCAGCCATTGCTTATTTTTATACTAAGACAACATGCTGATTGTCAGAATCCTACTGATTTTCTTCCCCTGAACAAATACAAGACATACATACAATCTTCTTATTGTTAGTCTACCACCTTCCACAAACCACCTCTCCTCTCAGGTGGCAATATTTCCATGGGCAAAATATGATTTCTGCTACTATGTTTACAACCGTATGAATTAAATTCTGTGGGGAAACACCCCCATTCATTTTGGTTGTGTGAGACGAGGGATGATATGGGAGCCTAATGGCTGAGGGTTAGAAAAACATGTTGATGTGACAGTTCCCTACCCATTGCAACCAAAGACAGCCCTCACAAGTGACATGCAAGGTTTCTAAGGCAGAAATACTGTTGTTCCTCAACACTGTATCCATCTTTTTATTTTTTCTTATGCTTCAGACCATTTTCTTTCTGTAAAATAACAGATGCTAAAAATGAACCTCATCTGGATTTCAGAATAGAAACCCAAACCTTACCTATAAAATGATTTTTTTAAGCATGCTGACATGCAGTGGAGTGCATACTTGTGGAATGTGAGAGAAAGTGAAATGATGCTTACACTGTGGGCTGCTGAGGCACAGGAAGGGATGTGACATGTTGCCATATCTGTGATGCTGGTGCATGGGTCCAGGCACCAAACCCCAGTGGTCCTTCCTCTCTCTTGGGACAGCATCTGTAGTGCCTGCATCTTGTGAGCACCCACCACCTCACAGCACCTGCAGTGCTAAGAACAGAGCTGAGAGCTTTCACAGGACAGTTTCTTATGCTGAGTTTGGACTCTCAAATGCCATGCAATAGGAGTAAGACTTTCCTACACTTTACAGGCTACACACTGATATGTCTTGCAGATCTGGCTGTCATTCATGCACACCAGATAAAAAAGCTATAGATTTCAATCACATCTACTTTGAATTGCATCCTTTCACCAATGGTATAACAGACTAAATTACTTTACACACCCTCCCTAATAAGGATTGCTCAAAATACATCCATGCGCATATACAGAAGTGTAATAGCGAGTCCTGTGTTCCACCTTCACACACAAAATGCTGAATCATTAGCAAAGCTTGTACTGCAGGTGACATTTTCTATGAACTACAAGGCTGATCACCAGTGAGTGACTACAGCTATGATTAGGGAGAATGTTGGTGGAAGGAAGGGCCAGATTGGCAGTAAACTGAAATTTATGTCAACAGAGTGAGAGCAGTTTACACTGGCTCCACTGCAGTATAATGATGACTTTCCAGCCAAAGCGAATGTGTTAAAAGCATTTGAAGCTGATCATTGATATGTATCTTGGGATTATTTCACTCTGCAGCAAAAAGGAATTGTAAGGAACAGGGTTTGCTCATATCTGCAAATATACTTTCAAGCTACACTTCAGTAGGAAGCACGATAACAGTAAAAGCAGATAAAGAAGCAGTCAGTCCTACTGCTTCGGATTTGTTTTTTAATTATTATTTATTTTGTTTCCTCAATCACTTTGCTTTGTTCATTTGGCTGGAAGGCAAACGCATTCCCTGTTGATTTATCCCTGCTCAGTCACGGGCTTTTGCTACTCAGTTTGATTCCTAATATGGTAGCGACAGCAGATTTTGTCTAACTTCCAGAGGGCTCCTCTCAGCTCCTGGAATGCATCTGGGAAAGAGTCCTGCAGAGACCAACAAAGACAGTTGTTACATTAAGACTAATGAAGACCAGAAAATGGGCTTCCCCACATGCACTGGAAATTCCTGTTTTCACTACTCTCTACATCACCACTTTTGTCTTCTTGACCACATCAAAAACCATGTTTTTCAGTAAGTTTGGAAAACATCTACTCCATGACAATAAAGCTTTTATTATGTTAGTGTATGGCTTGAAAGCATGCTGACACAGTATCGGGATTCATTATAGCACAGAGGAATAATATGTTATGGGAATTGAAAAAAACTAGGATTTCCCTTTTCCTTTATTGTATATTTTTACCTATTTGATTCAACACACTCAACTAGTCAGTGCTCTGAAATACCTGCTGTCCGTTATGGAAGGAAACTAATTTTCTATTTTATTTTTTTTTCCTTTTAATAAAGTGTTCTTCAGGTAATAGGCTGTCAAACTCATCAAATCTAGAAATGGCTTTTGCTGGTGACATACAAAAATCCAAAGGATTAAATTCCTGCACTAAGCAGGGTCTCTAAAAGGTTAACGTGGAGTTGGAAGTTAATTTCATTCCAAATACAGAACAATAGTGTGCAGTGACATGACTTTGTGATAAGCGTTTGTTAAAGCTAAATCCTCCCTAAGCCCTGCGATTGTTTTCCTTTGTGCTAATGGCAAACTAACCAGAGGCGCTCCCTCTGTCTCTCCCCATCTCTCTCTCTCTCCTGGGGGTATCAGAAGGCAAGTTTATTATTTGCTAAATCTGGCTTTTTTTTTTTTTTTTTTTAGTAAAACCCTAGTTCTTCTTAGATCATTCTTTTTTAACATTTGTGATTTTCATTTCTGATAGGAGAATTGTTTTTTCTTTCTGAAATCCACAAATGTAATACTATTGCTTGCTGACTGCCATTACTGGCATGTATATTAAACAAAAAGAATTTAAATTATTTCTTATGACTGTCTTCACTTCCATTGTTCACAGGAACAAAAAAAGAAAGGCCTGTTGTCACCTAGGTACTGACTAATGCAGAAAAATGTTCAATAGGAGTCTCCAGAGGAAAGCTGAAGCCTGGGATTCCAGGGGAATTGATTGCTTCACATACTTGCCAGTGATTTTTAACAGGAGTTAGGTGCCTTTGAAAATGGACTCATCTACAACTCCAAATACTTAATAAGTTTGAAAATCCATTCTAAATTTGATGAACATCACTTGAAAATATTATTGCTTTTCAAGCTTAGTTTCACTGAAATGATTTATGCTCTCTATTATACAAAAGTACTGCCTTGGCTTGGAAGCAGTGTCATCCACCTTTCCTTTACTATGGTTTTGAGCTGTTGATTCTAAATAAAAACCTTTCTCAATTTCCCTCCCCTGTCATCCTCTTCCTCCTCCTCATCTAATAATCAGACAATCCCTTGACTAGACTACCTCAGGATCTTGTTTCAATGGAGTAGCACGCAGAAATATGCTGAGCTGCCCAGATTCAATCTGGTTTGTCAGTGAAGCACAAGATCAGATTGCTCCACTACTTTTGTACCAAATTGGATATCTGCTATATAAATTTGTAGCGGGTATCCAAGCTGAAAACTATCATGTACCTTTGGATTTCTGATAGGTTGTGTTGCATTTGACAACCTTTTAAGGCTAAAGTGGTGTACAGTAAGTGGTGAACATGTCAGTCAAATATCTATTTGTGCCTTTAAGTGACTGGGACAGTCTGAAGAAGAATTTACGTACATTGGGGAATGTGCTATTGGTCATGTTATCAGAAATACTTTCATCTTTCACCT
This sequence comes from Ceryle rudis, assembly GCA_033439905.1. Lineage (NCBI taxonomy): Eukaryota > Metazoa > Chordata > Aves > Coraciiformes > Cerylidae > Ceryle > Ceryle rudis. The sequence continues at coordinate 36,674 of JAAGNO010002263.1, forward strand.
AATGGCACTGTTTGTCAAGTTGTCTGTCCTCTTGTCTTATAACAGGAATGTTGTCAGCAGTAGAGCATTCTTACTGCAGATGCTGTTGGTCTTGAACACTTGCTCTTTAGTCTGCCTTGAACGTTAGCCTTTACATACCTCCTGGTCTTGTTCTTTTTTGTAACCTGTCTGGGGTAAGCAAACAAGGTAAATTGTTTGTTCTGCCAAGGACTTCAGCACTTCCACCACTCTTCAGTGGGCATAATCTAGATGATAGTCTTGTTAAGTTTCAAGTCACTGCTTCTCATTAGGTGCAATCAACGTGAATGCGAGTAGGCATGCAGCCTTCTAGCCCTTGCTCTGCAAGTGCCCAATTTAAAAATCTGACCTTGAGGCTTTCTCAAAACCCTTTTTGTGTGTGTGTGTAATACTGCAAAGTAAGTTTTTACTCAGCTGTCATTTTTGAAAAACAGATTAAGTCATTTGAAACTGCTGATAAATTTAGCCTTCATTGTAACTTCTCATACCAAGATTAAGATGTTGCCCATCCCAAGAAAATCTACTTTTGATCTTCTTTTCCTTACTGGGGTTAAATTAATTCCAAAACAAAGCCAGCCTTCCCCACAGTATTTGAAAACACCATCCAGAATGGTGCCTTCCACTGCTTGAAAAGATGCAGTTCTTGCCTTGCAGTATTCATCTTCTCACCACCAGGAAGCACATTAGCTGGGCTTGTCCTTAGCCTTTGCTCTGAGCAGAGAGATGGATGTGTTGGGAAGCAGGAAAGATGGGAAGAAAGAGAGCTGTTAAGTATTTTCTCCAGGTAATTCTGAATATATGTTATGTAGGCTAAAAGCAAAACTGCAATTATGTAACTCCCTCCTTCCATTTACATTTTTTCTTAAAGCTCAAATCTAACAGAAAAATAATGAAAGCAGAATGAGAACTGATATTTATAGAAATATAACCTTCTCTGGTAGAAAAAGTACTACAAGTGTTATTTCAAATTGAGACTGAAAACTGGATGCTGATGGACTCCCTTTATATGCAGCCACTGATGAATGAAATGCAGTTTAATGTCTTGATATGCTCTTAAAATAAATATCAACCTTGATAAAGCATAACTAGGTTGGCTTCTCAGCTGTGAAGAGTTTGGATCAGACTGCTTTACTGGTAGTCTCTGATGTCGTAAGACTCTTTTTTTTTTTTTTTTCCTTCTGTACTGCAGCATTCCTGCAGTGTTAGCTCTCAGTGCTATTTCTAGTTTAATCATCTGAATCAAAAAACATGTCTCTTCCACAGTCTAAGACTAAAAGCTTACCTGAATGAGAAGAGCAGTTTATGAAGTAGAAGCAATTGTTTATTAAAAACATCAGAGTTATTTTGCCGTATAGTGGTTTGCATTCTTCTGGTGACTCATTTACTTGAGATAAGGTAATTGGGTATTTCCTACCCTTTCTATCATATGTAGATAAAACATTCTGCTGCTTTCCTCTTCTATTTTTGCTACCTTCTGCTTCTCCTCCCAACTCACCTAACATTATTTTGAACTGCAAGGGTATGGAATACATGGTCATAAGTGGGCTTGCTACATTTGTAAAAACCCTCACATGTAAACAATATGATAGTTCAGTGGTTTTGATGTGATTCAGCCTTTATCACTGCCTTTGCTTTTGAGTGTGTCGCTCCTAACCCTGTGTGGGAGAGGATGCAGATTACTCTTACATTAGCTTTATTCCATGTAAAGACATCACAACACAGTAGTAGTACCATGCTGATGTGCAGTCAAGCCATAAAACCTTACTGTGACATAAACATGAAGAGTCTGTAGCACAAATTGTATATTCTTGCTGAAGTAAATTGCTAATATGCTAGTTAGACCAGGTTTTGGTTTTAATAGAGTTTCTCTGTGTTTCAGGATTAATTCCTTTGAATGAATACTGCCACTCACTCCAGTGTGGTTTTCTTTATTACCCAGTAAGACTGGAAGTCCTATATGTCCTCAGTGCAGTTTGAGATTATGACTTGTTTTACCTCATTGCTGCCAGGTTTGGGGTTTTTGTGATGGATGGAGGGTTGGTGGGGAGGGGAGTAACCAAAAGAGGAATATGTTTGTTATCAGTCCAGCAGTTTATGAAAGGAAAAAATTGTGTCAAATGTTTTCAGGTAATGAAAATTGATATGGAAGGTTGCTCCCTACCTCACCACAGGCTCTATAACATTTGTCCTAATTAAAGGTAGCTCAGTGCTTGGCCATGGCAAAATATTCTTTTTGAATAGGTATCATCTCTACTTCTGGCATTACCTCCTTTCAGTCAGTTCTTTCTATAAGCACATCCTTTCACTGCATGAAATAAATCCCCTTTTTCATTTGTTTTCTCTCTTCCAGTTATTTTTGGTTGTCTGTCCTCACTGTTGTCCCTGTGTGCTTCAGTAATTTCCTCAGGAGAGTTGTCCCAGCTATTTAAGTCTGGAACACCGAGAAACATCACTAACCAAATTTGCAAATTCACCTGGGTTTCATTCAGTCAAGTCCCCTAAAACCTTGATAGTCACACCACCACCCAGCAGCATCACCTACTGGGATTCCTAAAGCCTTTCCACCATCACCCATGATGCAGGCAAATAACTATATGCAGTAAATATCCACAGGAGCAAAGGCCCAAAGGTGATGATCAAACAGGCAAGGCTAGGCAAGGGCAGTCAAAGAAAGAAGATCTGGCACCAACCTTCACTCCACTAAGTAAGTGGAAAGATCACAAAAAGTAGAATGTTTGTCTCATCAGGGCAGACTGAACTGTTTCTCATATCTTATAACCTTGTCTCACCCTCTAGACATGGGAGATACAGGTTCAGATCCCTTCGGACAGTGGAGAGGTCTGAAGAACATTTCCTAAATCAGCAACTAGCATGTTAACCTCTTGGCTATCAACAAAAGAAGGGTGGAGAGAAAAAGCCACTGTTTAATTGCTTTATTTTGAAAAATGAAACAGATAAACCCAAAAAGCCCTAAGGTGGCGCAGCTGTAGGAAGAGTGGAGACTTGAAAAGGTGAAGTGCAATTCTTTGCCATGACACTTTTTCCAGGCACGTTGAGGCAGATCTCCACCCAGGTGTGTGGCCCTTCCAAACTTCAGGCCTTGCCACCTGATGCTCCTCATGTACTTGCTTTTTCAGCCTGAGTCTTGAACTGTGGCCTTCACTTGACCGCAGGTGCCTCAGAGTGAGGTAGAGCAGTTCTGCCCCCTCCCCAAATATTGATGCTCCTCTCTGCACATGGCCTTGTTATTTAGCCAGCTCAGATCTGGATTCAAGGTACTCAGTCACACTCCAGTTCAATACATTATGTACCCAGCTTCTGTTTTTTTCTGTTCTAACATCCCCCATGGTCTGCTCTTCTACCTTGCGTTGTTTGGGTTTTTCTGTATTTTTCCTCTTCTCCATCCACTCTTCTGCCTGTCATTATTCCTCAGTCAATGTGTATTCCCCGCTCCCTCTGGAGTTCACTCAAGGACAGTATTTTGAATCTCTCTAAGCCTCTGTGTATTATTCATTGGTATTTTCAGTACCACCAATTTAATAAATATAAATGTAATTATTTTTTTCTCTATATCAACAAAAGGCATTATATAAATTCAAACTCAGCTGTCTGCTGGAATTTGTTGCCTGAAGTATTGCCAGTTTGCTTTCGTTTCGGTCTGAATTACTCTAGTGGAGAGTCTGCCTCTATCAGCAACCCCAATTAATACCTTTCCACCATTTGATGTTAACACCTCTCTCATCTGCATTGCTACTGTATTCATTCTATTTGTATACAAACATGACATATTGCAATATGCTATTTTGTTTATTTATTTGTTATCTAAGATTGCCAGTGCCCTTCTCCAGTTTGTTAAAGTTATAAAATGGCATGCTGTCTTTCCCCCTCCTAACTACACTCAAGCTTCTCAAGCAGTTGGTGCCTCCCCTTTTGGTGCAAATACAGAGGACCAAGGTTTACTGCTTTGATGCTCATAGTTTCTATGTTATCACATTCATAAAGTGCTTGGTTGACCTGCTTTGTTTTTCCATAAGAGTATTCTGTGTTTAGCCACAGCCAAAACTCAAGGTGCATTTTCCTGTGAGTTCCACCCACATTTGCCACACTTAATAAAACTATTTGTTTTGCCTGTGTATAATTGTGCTGAAATGAACTGCTTGGATGAAAGAGACAGATCACCTGCCCTTGCTCTGGCAGTAAACTTAATCATAAGCTCATAAGCATTAATTTGTGATGATTTTAAAAAAGGTGTTTGGCTACTGCTGCTTTTTAAAAAAAAAAGAAAAATCTGCTACTTTCCCCATCTGGTGCTGTAACATTTCCTGCTATGTTCCAGCTGGAAGAACTATGGGTTGAACTGCAGACTCAAGTGGTGCCTTAGACCACTGTGAACATTTCTGTTTCCACTGTGAGCTCTAAGTGTTTATCAACCTTAGTCTGGGATTTTTGGGTGAGGGAGTCATTGGCTTGTTGTCAGTTTTACAGCACCTCTTTCTTCCTAAGGCTCCCTGGTTCTCTGAATTCGGTATTTCAATTACAACATGATACTCATCTAATTGCGCACCAGTGAAGAGTTGTTATTTGGAGATTGCTTTGCTACTCTCTCCATTTAACTTTTTTCATTACAGGCGTGCAATTGTTAGTTTTTATAAATATCAGCCCCTTCTTCCCCAGTATAAATGGATTATTGGACTCCATTGTTCCTATGAGAATCTGTCTAATGTTATTGAACATGAAGTTGCAAATGTTTTTATTTATAAATCATCCAGTCTTAGAGCATCTTCTTTTAAAGATACTGATGAAAATATATAATCCAAAGTCATCTATCTTGTCATGCAATGACATATAATATGATTGAGAAAGGGCCTGGTGAGCAGTGTACTCTGTGTGTGTGTCTGTGCTGCATCTAGAGCAGTCCACCCATAGGGGATAGATAGAAGTTCTTTTTAACTAAACTGCTTGCAGCTATCAGGGCCACTCTGGCAGCCCATCTGGTCTGCTTGCAACTTCTCAATTCCATTCCTAGCCAGTACACAGCTGAGTGATGTTGGGAGAATTTCCCAGGCATGCCACACAATCCTCAGCCCACTTATTAGTGATTTGAAAAACTGTTTTCCAGGGATCAGGACTGGCACAGATGCTACACGGGAATATACAGCAAATACTTTTGCTACCCACCTTTCCCTTGTGTATTGATGAAGTACAGGCTGCATCTAAAGATTTGGCCCATAACGTCAAGCAATCTACAGCCCAGTGGAGTTATGGAAACTATGATGAGGTCCCAAGTAGCTAAATAGGAACATTAGCTGAGGACAGGACATTATGTAGCAAATACAATTAAAAAAAAAAAAAAAGTCAACAATCTTGTCTTCAGGGAGATGTAGTAAGAAAAAAAACATAAACCCTATATTTTATGCCAAGAGAATTGTTTCTAATGAGAATGTTTTCCAATATTTCCCCTGAGACATCAGCTGTTCCTTAAAAATAATGTTCCAACTTTAATTTGCTCATTTGTGGAGGAAGGTAGAAGGCTCAACAGCTTGTGTCAATGAATATAAACTATAACTTTTATGCAATCTAGAATGTACCATATCATTTGTACTCCTTCTTAGTAATTGTACCTTATATTGTTCCCCAGATAACACATTTTCCCCCTCTGGCTTTCTTTCCCGTTTGAAACTTTCCATTCATCTGAAAAATACTAGTTGAGACAATCCAGACACAATATCACTCTAAACTCCTTCTTTCAGAGACTTTAATTATCCCCTCATCCATACATGAATAAACAGAAGAAAAAAAATCAGGGCAAATTATCCATGGCCTGGAAGCCCCAGGCATCATGTGAATCATCTCTCTCTTGGGAGAGAAGGTTTTATATGCCTATGGTGGGAGCATGTCCCATGATCCTTGGGAAAAAATGAGCAAATCTGTGGGAACTCTCAGGAAAGTTCATCCTGTTTTGCTCGACTCTCGGATCTTTGCAGCTTTCCATAGCACAGCTCTGGCAACCACTGCTATCACTCTCTGAAGGCAGAAGCAGACATGAAGGTATTGTTGATGCTCTTGGCCTTCATGTCTGGCACCGTCTCTATAGAAAATAAAGTTGTTTGCTGTATAAAATTGCTGTTCTCGCTGCTACTTGCTCCCGCAAGCCAAAGCAGCTTCATCTGAATGGTGTTTGCACAGAATAGGAACAGGGTTAAGGGTGCAATATTGAATCTAGCACTGCTTCAGCTCTTTTTTCAGTCCTTTTCTCGGCTTTCCACCCTGCTGCACTGCTGCAGGATGAGAGTGATTATGTCTCTTTAGCATGGAACTAACGATCCACCCCGCAAGCCACCTCTGTCCTAACTGCATTTTCAGAGCCATTTATAAGGCTGCATCTCCAAACCCGATTTTCTTTGCTTCTTAGATCAATTTCCAAGCTCTTCAGGAATTCGTTCTGCTCCCTGGAATGGAAACGCTACTGTCTGCTGACACCTTTGCTCTCAGTGTCAGTGATGTGTGCTTTGGCACAGGTTTGGCATAAATTTTCTTCTGATGGGAAAAAGCATGTGCTAATTAGCACCCAGTTATCCTGAACATTTTGAAGACAAAAATACAGCTGGAAGCAATTCTGGCACCATATTTCTTCTCTGTTTCTACATTTTAGTTGAGAACATCTTATTACAGTGTTTTGTCATATGAAATTTTATACAGCTATATCTATGACTAGTGTGTTCTGGCTCAATTTTTTTCTTATTAATCATGCTAGGCTTACTCAAGGCTTGTAGAGGGTTTCTTCCAATCCCATGGCACAGAGCTGTGTGGGATTTTTTTCTTTTCCCAGCACACAGGTTTGGGACTGTAATTGCACACCCAATCAATTCCTGTGTTATACCTGTAGCATTTATCAAATTTGTCAACTTCATAAGTGTTTTCTTTTTATATTTTGGTTAGATAACAGAAGCCTTAAAAATATTTAACAAAGATGGGCACAATCTTTATGTTTGTGTTCAGAATAAACCATTGTATTAAAACCATCCCAAGACAAGTACATTGCTGACACTTTTCTGCTTAAGATCCATACAACTGGAAATTTGCATGCTGAATTCTCTTCTACCAAGGTGAAAAAAACTATTTTTCATTAACTACTTACCCCTATAACAGTTTTTTCATCTTAAAATCCACTCACAAGCAGTCATTCTCAAGTTCCATCTTTTCCTCAGGTATTGTCATTAGCCATGATTTTCTTCTTTTGAGTTGTAGTATTTTTTTTCCACCTGTAGTTTGCTTTTGTAAAACCTCTAATAATGAAGTGCCTCTTGTCTACAACATGGTGATGATGAACTAGTCACTGTTTTAAGAGGGTTCTAATTGCCTATATAAGTCTCACGGTCCAAATTACTCCAGAGTCTTGGCCTTATATTACATACCATTTACCTACCTTCTAAACAATCTATTGTCATCTTACTGCAAACTTCAGGGAAAAAAAGAGTCTTGGGTGGTCCCCCAGTCCGTTAAAATAGCCTGCCTTGAGACTTTGTTCTAAAATTTACAATGGACAATTAGTTATGAATTTTACATCTCTTTAGCATTCATGGGTAGACCATTAATCAGGGAATAAATAGCAGAATTTTATTTAATCCCAGATGTTGCTTAACATGAATTATTAAGCAGGGGACACACAGACATTCTGTCCCCATACCCCTAGATGGTTATGGTCTATCCACAAATATCTGTGGATGTAAAGTGGATCTGAATCCTGTATCACTGTTTCCTTGAAAGGAATAAAACTGGGGGAAAAAAAAACAGAGCGATGTTCACCTCTTATAACTTGGCATTTCTTCTGTGTAACTGTTTACATGAAAGTGAATAGGCTGTCTTGTATCAGTGGTGAGAAATAAATATTTTGGTGTGCAGTTTATTTGACCAAAGACAGACATTTACTCTGAAATGAGATAACTATTCAGAGTACATAAGGAGAAATGCTTATTTATTTTCATTGGCATCACATGTAGACATTTCTACTTGGTCAAAAGACTTCTGCTCTTCATGCCCAGGCTATGCACTTAACAGACAATTTATTACTTCTGAGGTATAATATCAGTTCTGTCATGCCTACTAGTCTCACTTATTCAGTGAGATTATTTACATATTAAAGTATTACTCAGCATGAGTAATGGTGCCAGCATGGAGATTATGGTGCAAGTAGAGAGAAGAGATGTTTCCATTAGCACTAAACCTTATCTCAGAAAAAATCACTGGAGACTGGCACTTCCCAGGGAGAGGTTCTGCTTTCTTTTGACTATCCTCCCTTCTTCTAATAATTGACTCCAAACAGTACAGCTTCTGTTACTTGGTGGAACAGAATTTGTCTTTTTCAGAGATTTATTCATGAAGTTACAAGAAAGTCTGTGCTTAGGTTTCAGGTTGTCTCTGTAGATCCCCAGCAAATAGATTACTGTTGTGAGATATGGGAGATTGTAAGTGAAGATAATGAAGTGATGATGGAGGGGGTCTTTTATATGAGACAGAAGAATGGAGAGGGGAGAACTAGGTAAGACAGGCATACTTCAGGAAACCGGAAGCAGATGTACAACCTAATGAGGAGAAACTCAGTGAAAATCTCTAATGGCCCATCCACTTACCTGAGCTGGACACCCCATTCTGATTTGCAGTGGTTTTATAAGGAGTAAACTTATATAATACTTTCTTCTGAAACTAGAAAAGAAAGACCATTATTTCAGTCAGGTGATACTCAATTTATGTTTGGTTTGACATGACCTTTTTAGTCTTGGATGAAAAAGATTAGGATATTGTATTATATGATATATCCTCTTCTGTGATCCATCTGGGACCTTTGTCCCTGACAGTTCTGCACTATTATGTCAATTTGGTACCACTGGGATATTTCCTACTAAAAACCTGGCATTTGACTGAGCCTAACTGAAATCCTCAGGCAAACAAACATAAGCAGCTGATCAGGATATGAAAAAGAAACCACGTAAATCTAGCTTCTGGGCCTTGTCCCATGGCTATGAGTTTTCTGGGTTCAGATTTTGCTCTAATACCATCATGAAGGTAGAAAAACTAGAAAGTCAATAGAAGCAAATACTTAAAGTGAATGTACACGTAGACCCTGAGCGTTCACCTACACTTGAATTCTAGGTTTAAAATATTTTTCTCCAAAATATGAAATCTTGATTATCGAGATAACCATGTCTGCATCACTATATACAGTTCCTTATGGGCATATGAATAATCATCAAATCTGTATATACTGTCTGTGGACAAGCACAAGTTAGTAAAGGATTGACTTATATCAAATACATTTATTTTAATAGTATTATTTAGTTCTAATCCCCTTAATAATAATGTGTTACTGCACTGTTTAGCCTGCCAGCTCACTCTGGTTGCTCAAATTATTTTTTAGCAGCATCTTGTCTCATTTCCATATCTTAAGATTCTACCACTGTCTCCTTGACAGTGGTATTAGCTATATCTAAAATGTCATTTGGCATGTCAAAAACAATTGTGCATTCAGCACAGAACCTCAGCAAAAGTAATAAGGTAGATGAGCTTTTCTCTGGTATCACCTAATATTGGAGGAGTCCATATTTAGCTGTTTTCCACCTTCAGAACCCTATACACAGTGATGATGAACTCAGTATTCAAAAAGAAGTAGAATTGTGTTGGCTTTTTGCTAGAATTTCAGCTCTTCACATGATACTCCTTAATTCATGCCTTGTGCAGCCAAAAGGAGCCCGTGCAATCCCCTGTCTAACCTCAAGCAAAAACCTACACAGATTTATTTTCTATTTGAACTTGCATCTTTTGAGGAAGGAAGAAACTTAACCCACTGTAACACAGTTCACCACAAACACTGAGGAGCTACTCCAGCTGTTTCAGTAGTCTTACTACTAAATATGTGCCTATTTCCAAGTTAGAATTTGTCTAGGTCCTTCTCACAGCCATTGGATCTTATTATACCCTTGTCTGCTGGCTTGAACAGTCCACTACCAAAGTTATGGTGCCTTCAGAGGTATTGTAGACTATGATCAAGTCACTCTAGTAACTTAACTGTCCCAAACTCTTAGGTCTTCCATAGTAAGGCATATTTTGACTGTAACAGAATGTAATTAATCTTCTCAGATACTCTAAGCTTAATTTCACTGCAAAGTCATAAAGCATGGTTTGCTCATATTGATAACGTTTAATTTCAGTGCTTGTCATTCTTCTTCTGTACCCACAACCTTTTCTCAGGATGGAAAGGAGAAGCCCTTTCCTTTGATAGTTTGCTTGTGGGCTCTCTTAATTTATGCCACAAGATGTCTTCTGGCTGGTTCACACTTTGTATAGCACCTATAGGCTCACTAGGGGGAGGGCTTGCCTCGATCTACATCACAATTCAACTGCCTAAAGCCAAGGGAGTTACCTACCCAAATTTTGGTGAGAGTACAACACAGGTTGTTCTAAAGGATGAGTTTGAGACACTTCAGATGGTGCTTCGCAGTAGGCCTAAAGTAAAACTAGCAGTATCTTCACTGAATTCAGTTATTTAACACCACCATGAAAGAAAAACTGCTAATTCATTCTCTAAATGGGAACATGGATCTTGTAACAGATAAGACTTAAAGACTTGATAGCGCTATTCTTTTAAGCAGGCAAAATTTACATTGAAAGTATAACCACTGAGATGTTACTTCACAGCAATAACATCCATGAGAGTTCTGCTTGTGCGAGGAATAACTGATTAGGTACCACATCAGTTTTGTTCCTTAGCCACCAGAAGACATACAAAATAACAACGGGAATTCAGTAAAGGCTAGAGGGAAAAAAAAAATCATAGTTTATACCGATACCATGGCCTGCACCTTACTCTGGTTGCACACTATGGTAGAGGACTGGTTTTTAATGGGAAAAGCCCCTTCCTGTCATGTTATCTGTCCATGTGCCAGACCCGGGGATGCTGCGCTGTGTCAGTCACAGCCGCCCCAGGAGGTCAGGGGATGGGAAAACTGCGATGCAACTCTCACCCAGGGAGTCAGGTGAAGAGCTGCTGGGCCGGCACAGGGCAGCTGGCCACCTGAGCCCTGTGCCCACCATGCATGCATTTGGTGGTGTTCACTGCACTTGGGGAAACCATCCCGCAGCCCCGTTGACAAGAAATGTTCACAGTAAATAAATAGTTAACATAAAAACATTTCTAGGATGGTTAATAGCTATGGAACAAAGTTAGGTGGGAATTTTACCCCTCCCTTGCAGAGTTAAGGAGAAAATGCAACAAATGTTTTGTACCTTTTTCCATCAGGAACACTTTGCAATCATTCAGGAGTTTTTTCTAAAATGAAATTAGGACTTTGTTTAGATGCAAACTGCTGCTAAATGTATTTCTTTCTTTTTTTTTTTTTTTTTTTAATTGAGTCTTAAATTTGTGGGACTAAAATCTATAGATAGCACACTGAACTACCCTTCTTAGGTCTACTTCTTCTCTTGGTTACTTAGATCCCTATGTGAAGATCCATCTGATGCAGAATGGTAAGAGGCTGAAGAAGAAAAAGACTACAATTAAAAAGAACACTCTGAATCCCTACTACAACGAGTCTTTCAGCTTTGAAGTACCATTCGAGCAAATTCAGGTAATGTCAAACAGCATTTTGTCTTCCCTCTGCATTCTCAGCCCTTATAAATATTTAACAGGAATCTTGTTAATTATCACGTGTGCATGCCTTCATTAGCACCTAGGTGCCAGCCCTGTGCTACATTAGATGAGTGTGACTGCTTCAAGAGGGAAATGATAAAATGCACAGTACTTATGAAGCTTTGATTCATCAGTAAGAAATGGATAACTGACATTTTCTATTAACAGAAATGGATTTAAAAAAAAAAAAAAGTCCACAGGTACACAGCAAAGGAATGTGCCAGGAAAAAAAAAAAAAAAAAAAAAAAGATAAAAGTCATATATAGCAATTTTTCTAAAATTATTTGAAATAATAAATTTGCATCACCAGTTCAATTTGTATTCGCTATGCATTTATCGGTCCTGTTTGTTGAAAGCACTGCAGCATCCTTCTTAAGAAAAACACACAATTCAATCACAGCTTTTCTTTCAGTTATTCACCACACAAGGAAAACTTTTTCAGTGATTCCTGTGTCCCTTCTAAAAAGACATTTGAGAATCTCAGGGGTCGGAACTGCAGTACCTGTTCTCTTGACACCTCAGGGGAGCTCCAGCAGTTGTTCAGGTGCTACTCCTGATGCGATCAGTGACTAAAATTAGGGGCCTTAGAAGTCAGCGCAGTGAGGTGTATGTCACCTACATGAGGAGTGGGAAATACCAGGACAAAGCTTAGTGTTACTTCTTTTCAGGTACTCAGTCGCCTACCTTTGGGCTACTGGAAGGCAAATCATCTCTCACTCATGAGAGTGAGGTTTAACTTATTCTGATGTTCACTAGCCTTTTCTCACAAGAGATAAGCTCTTCTTAAGCATCTCAACAGGCATGTGGGAAACCTACATCCAATTCACTCTCCTCCCTAAGCAAATTTAAACACGTATCTTCAATGTCATAAGCAAGTACTCTTGTCACCTGTGCCTATGGCTTGTGTTGGAAATCCAACACTCATTCTACAGCATGTACAGGAGTCTATTGACTCTAGGAATGAAAAACTGGGAAATCCAACAGGGCCTAATTCCTGTTGATTTTAATGAAACTGGTCTGTGTGTTTATGAAAGATATCATAACAAGCATCAAAGACCCAGAAATGAAAGATTAATCAAGTCGAGCCTCTCTAGCAATTTAGGCAATTAATGTCTTGATTTCCAAATAGGGACAGGACTGGGGAAATGGAATAGATACCTCCAAGTGGTAAGATCTGAGCTTTGGCATGCTTAGCTACATTCTGTAGGTACTTGACCATTTTGCCTTCTAATCCTGAATCAGTTTTGTAACGTGGACATAGGCCCTTTAAAAAGTATTGTGGTTTAGCTGTTGACATTTTTTTCCTTTTTTTTTTTTTTTAATACATTTTTAGAATGACTTTATAGGCATTTACTTCAGTATATAGCATATATTATATATTTCATAGTATATATTTCAAAATCTGTAATTATGGATTTTGGTCATATGCCACTGTGTTTTAGAGTTAGTTATAAAAGACTACATTTAGAAGTTACTTCATTAGGGTTACTGAAGAGATTTCATCATTAGAAAAACACACTTGAAATGTTATTCAGACTTAATACGATAAAGAGTCACTGTGACTTTGGGGTAATTCATGTAGAAGTCATTAAGCAAACTATCACAGTCAAATAAAAATAAATGCTTATACTAGTTTCTTGATTGTTGAAGAAAGAAGACAGGAGAGCTCATGGAGGGAAAGCAGATGAATAGCAGTACATCTGTGTAATTTTAAATGAGCCAACATTAACATTTTCAACAATTTAATAGTGACTGTGGATTCTGGTTCTTAAGGGAAAGAAAGTGATGTCTTTAAGGATAATGGGAGAGCACCACTGAGAAGTCAAATCCTGCCGCTACAGGCAAATCAAGCAGGTGTTTTGCCACGTGCAAGACAGACTGCCTCTGTAGGTAGGAACATCTCCAGGCCTTTTCAGTCCAAAGAATTCTTAATCATGCTAATGAAACAGCTAATCCAAGTATTTATTAGCAGAGGTGGTGCTTTCTACTAGCACCTCTTGGATTTTGCAGCGCAGCTGTTCCTTTCGTATATGGTACAGAGGTAAAGAGGTGCTCCCATTTCTCTGTAGGTTTAAGCCAGAGACAACGAGGTGAAAATTATCTCAGAGTTAATCATCTGAGCTAGCTGTTCTTACATCTTTACAGAGTAAGGAGAAGGGTCTTTTGTTTACAGTGCTCATTGTTGGCTTGTGATTAACACACACACAAATTCAATTTTAACTAGTCCCTAAGCTTCTAGGTATAGCAGGCAACTTTTTTTTTTGTACCATAAAATCATAGTTTCATGCTTACTTTTTATATCCGTGATTACACCATGCATCTAAAACATAAATGTTCATTTGGGGAGGTGCCATCAATGTTAAAAGTGAGTGTATTGCAAACAACAACACAGAAACATCATTTCAGCATCTAGAAATACTTGCTTCAGGACATTGCCTTTTATCATTAGTGCTCTGGGGAGAGTCTTGAGTTTGATGTACACTTTTGTCATCAGCAACTATGTAAATACTTTAGTGCCTGTTGGAATCATCACTTTCTCTGGCTCAGTGAATTGCACAATCTTGTAAGGGAATGGACTCTATAAAAATAGACCTCATGAGCCTGGTTTGCAGATATGCTTAAAAGAGTCCATTACTTTTAAAAGATAATCGTGTAAGCACTGAAATTAATCATTCTAGTAAGAAATTCAGATAGTACATATATTTAAACATTTACTTAAAATTAATACATTTAAAAACGTGGTGCTTGAGAATACAAGATCTTTCTGGAAGAAATGTGTTTCAGGGCATTTCTTCTTCCAATTCAGGAAGTTCACGCTATAATAGGGAAGCTGTGTGTATTTATTGTGGGATAGAAATCAATCAGGAAAAGAACTGTATGTTCATCTTTAAAAATAAAGCTCCCGAAGGAGAAGCATTTACAATTCAGTAATATCAGCCCAAGGCTGTCTTAGGTGCTGTTGGGAAAGAACACCACTCCACTAGAGAAGTAGCTGTGCTCTTTTTGACAAATATTAATGACCTGAAGGAGAGGAATGTGTGCATGTGCACGCAAATGCATACACAAATGCCTGGCTTGAACATCACCTCCCAGTGTGCCCCAGTCTAAGTGAACAGAAAATTTTCTATGAGCTGTGACAGATGGGCTTGCACAGATTTTGTGGGAATAGTTAAACCCTGTTTGCCAGAGGTCACCATTCCTACAGCAGAAGTGGCACTCCAGCCCTGGCTCAGTTGTAGGCAGCACCAGTGTGTCAGAGACCCAGGACAGCCAGGTTTATACTTCTTTCCAACTCCCATGAACAAGCAGCCTGTTTTCTAGACTCTTCTATAAATATATAGAATATACACACATATACTTACACATGTCCACATGCGCGCACACACACACACAGATGAGTACACCTGTGTCTCTATATGTGTATATATAGTAACCATAAGGGCTATCTTCTGAATTTATCTGAGAATAGCTGATTAACATGCTGGATGAATGGGTAAGAGTTGTTTAGAAGCAGAAAAGCAATTAACAGAAGAGAGTACAACATTGTACAGGTAGAGCCGTTTCTGAATTTTAGCTGCTAACTTCTTTACTTAAACAATAATGATGTGTTAAATTGCATTACTTTTGATCTGTCATACTTTAAGATCGCCATTTTAGCCCTATGGACTTCTAGCAGTCTAAGTCTTCAACAACAACAACAACAAAATCCATAAATTGTTAATCTGTTAAAGGAAAAAAAATCAACCTCGATTCCTGTGTGAAGGCCTTTCATGCAAGGGGGCAAGTTACAAGTTAACAGGGAGGTTGTGAACTTAATTTTATTTGCAAGGCTCACAAGAAACAAAGGCAAAAGTTTGAATTTGCTTCTCATGGGGAGACCTGCTCCGGTTGTCACACGCTCACCACCACCCCCGCTCATGGAGTCTCCATTGTCATTGTCTGTCCCAAGATTCATCCCTGCCCACCTTCCCCTTACTGTCATGCTCACTGGTCTTTCTCTATCTCACTGTAGAAAGTGCAAGTTGTTGTGACTGTTTTGGACTATGACAAGATTGGCAAGAACGATGCCATCGGGAAAGTCTTTGTGGGATACAACAGCACCGGCGCTGAGCTGCGGCATTGGTCAGACATGTTGGCCAACCCCCGGCGGCCCATTGCACAGTGGCACACCTTACAGCCTGAGGAGGAGGTGGATGCCATGCTGGCAGTCAAGAAGTAAATTGAATTAAATTAAATTATGAAGAAGAAAAAGAAGAAGAAGAAGAAGCCTTTCTGCATTTGCCCACATAGTGCTCTTTAGCCAGTATCTGTAAATACCTCAGTAATATGGGTCCTTTCATTTCCAGCCATGTGTTCCTGACACTGATCAGTTGTACTTTTAAATTCCCATTTTAATTTGCACAAATTTAAATATAGAGAGCCCTCTAAAGGCGTTTCATTTCACCACTGCCCCCCCGATCTACTCTTCTTTTAAGCAATATGATGTGTAGATAGAGCATGACAGAAATTATTTATTGTATCACAGTTGTATATATACACCAGTATGCTCAGAATTTATTTCTAGTTTGTGTATTTGTATGTTGTAAGCGTTTCCTAATCTGTGTATATCTAGATGTTTTTAATAAGATGTTCTATTTTAAATTATGTAAATTGACTGAGATATAGGAGAGCTGATAATATATTATAGGGTAACTATTGTATCGTCTGCATTCCAGAAAAAAAAAATTCCAACTTGTAAGGCACTAGTAGTGTTACACTGACATCTTAAAGGACAACTTAAATCTGAGCTTTCAACTGGACCATCCTAATAACATGCTCTGCGTCCACAGTGAATCTTGGAGGGGCAAATCCAATTGGGTAGACTTCTTTCACAGGCAACTTAGCATGATCTGAGCAGCTCCATGGCTGACCTCAAGGAGATGTAGCCAGAAGACAGGATATAATTTTTTTGTATATATTCCAAAGCAAACACATACAAGACTGAAATGGCTTTAGATTGAAAGTTGAGGAAGCAGTTCCACAGGAGGCAAAGATTTAATCTAATGTACAAAGTAAGACCGTTGCAGAGGTTGGGGGGGGGGGGGGGGGGATGGGACTCAGCAGTAGCGAAATGCTGCCATGAAAACAAGAGTAGCTCTCCGTTATCACCTTTATATAAAATTTGCATACTGTGAATTCCATCCATGATTTCACATATTATAATGAGTTTTCACATTAGACTTTGTAACAAAATATTTTATTATACTCAGATTAGAAGGAATGCAGAATATTTTTTAGACACAGCCGTGTGAGTTTATTATACAAAATAGTTTCATGGTAAACAGACAGTATTGTAATCCCATCAGAAGATGACAAAATTTAGCCATAGTTCTAAATGCACTTCAAAGTAAGCCAAAAGAGAACAGCTAGTGACCTTTTATATACTATTTATACTTAAGTTTTAATTTGTCCTTTAAAAAAAAAGTGAAAACAAAGAACAAGTTCTAGAAAAACTGAAGCAACCTCTTCTGTATACTAGATGCTCGTTTCAGGAGGAGTTTTTAAATGTTTTCAATGTTATTATGTAGTAAATGGCACTATTATGAAGCTATTAGTCATTCCATAAGAGTCTTGAAAGACTGCTCTGTGTATCACTGTGACTGCCGTGTGTGCTTAGAAATGTAGTTTTCTCAGTGGATAGCAATCAATTTATTCCGTAGTGATATTGTAATAATACTGCCATTCCCTTCTACTGCACTGCCGAAGGAACGCATAGCAGAAGCAGTTCTAGTTATTACGGACCAATTTAGAACTGAAGAGCTATGCAGGGGACAAGGATGCTATACTGAATGGGTTGACCACACAGCATTTTGTCAAGCCCTGTGCAATACTCTGCATTTCCAACCTCCCACACTCCCCCCTGCTGCTTTTACTGTAGATAGTCATCTTACAGCTAGTCAGCATGTCATCTCGGCTTGTACCATCTCATCAAGTCATTTAGGGCATCACTTCTATCTCATGTACCATCCGTCCTTTGAGGCCCCTTGCTTATCTTTCCAAGATGTGTATATATTTATAATGCTTTAAAGAGTTCATTATTTTCAGCAATGCAAACTACCCCAGAAATGCGGAAATGCTATACCTTTTGGAGGGAGGCATGAGATAAACCATTAATTGTTCTTATCAATGATATCTAACAAATTATTGAACAAAAGGAACAAAGATTAATGTAATGAGAGGACTATGTATAAAAAAAACTAACTTCCACAGCCTCTCTCAAGGCTCTTCTTCGGGGAGAGGTGTGACAGTCTGAGAGGTCAGTGCAGTGATGGCCAAGCACCAATGTTTTCAGTGCCCTGAGAGTAAAAGAAGCAGTAAAGAAGTGAGAGGAGAATGAAAAGTCTGGATCTCTTCCCACCTCCAAAAGCAAGAATAGCAAGACCCATTTTATTTCTTTTTTACATGAAACACAGAAAAAACACAAGTGAGACTTTGTCTGATAGAAACAGGCACATACATGCAAAGCATCAAGCTGAAATACGTTAAAATCTTGACTTTAAGGACCAAACCCCACCCAAGAGAAGTAGACAGTCAGCTTTCCAGCATAAGAGCTTCATGGTCTCCAACTTTCAGTTGTTCATTCAGGATAGCTGCAGGTTCAAGCTGCCAGGACTGACTCTTTGCATTAAGGTATTCTTAAAGCTTTCTCTTCCTACACTGCCAGACTGAACGTCACCATAGAACTGGTTTGTAAGGTACAATGATTCTCAGAGACTGAACCTGCCATGTGACCAAGATGACATTTTCATCCTCAAAGAAGCCACATGTACCTTTCTGACAAAGCTGTGTGAAGTATTAGAATCTGATGCTGTAGAAAGATCCTAGTTGCCTTTGTGTATATTTACTGCCTGCTTGAGTGTTTCTCTGTGTGGGTTTTCTCTGTATCTTGTAGAAATGTTTGGGGTGTTTTATCCTGCCATATTGCTCGTGGCCCGCGAGCTGACAACTTTAGCCGTATTTTACCTTCATTTTTGATGAGGTGGTTTATATTTTGTTTCACTTTGTGTAGTGACTTCCCACAGTAGAGTTTTCCAATTGTCGTTAAAATAACATACATATTACACAGATATTCAATAAAAATGTTTTATTTCCTGTTGATGTTCTAGCATTTCTCTTTTGATCTAAAGTTTTGAAAAGACATTTCATTCTTGGACTTTGATGAAAGCAGCTTTTAACAACCCCTCGAAAAGTGCTGTGCTATTACACTTGTGACACTTCAGCACAATCATAAATTTCAGTGTGGTCTGCTGTAAGACAGTCACATCCAGCAGTGCTCCAGTAGATGGACTCTTCACCTCTATTGCAGATGAAGACCCATTACCTCATTTTCTCAAGACGCTGATTATTTCCCTCCAAAAAAACATCAGTGTATCAAAACATGGACCAGTTTCTATACCATGACCAAAACACCAAGTAGTTACTTAGGCATCAGTACCCTTCAAGCCAGTTGGAAGGTGTGGTTGAAGTTTCCATTTGGAGAGAGATGGTGTATTTTAACCTACATTCAAGAGCTACTTCTCAACTAGCCATAAAAAAAAAAAAATCAAGCTTCTTGTAGACTGAAGATTATTAAATAAGAGCTTAAAGGGGGGGGGGGAGGGGGGGGGGGGAAGAAGGTGTGGGAGGAAGTGAATCCACAAATGAAAAATTACTTTTAAAATTGTGCTGTGAACAATTAAAGTCTCTGAGCCCATGAAGAGAAACAGCTTATCCTCCCCTCCTCCCCCGCCGCCAACAAACAAATCAGAACCCCAAATCTGTAGCCATGTTTGGTTTATACAACCATTTTTCACAGCCATTCCCTCCAGCCCCTGCTTTTTCCCCCACTCTCTAAAAAAATATGCCCATTCCTTTCAGGAACCACAATTGGTAATTACTGAAATGTACCAGTTTAACCACAGTAGTTGTTACATAAGCCTTACTATGAGTTAGAGCTCATTGGAAATATTTTCAGGGTTGACTCCTCCCTATTCCCATTGCTCAGAAAGGGCCCTTTTTCCTCCCAGCTATTTTTTTTTTTTTCCCCCATCATCTAGAGTCAATGAGCACTAAATGGATTGATGCTATGCTCAGCAGGCAAGAGCAGGCTGACATTTCCTGGTGGGCCTGGTGATTTGAAGAGCAGTTAGCTCTTCCAAAACTATGAATAACTGGAGTCTGTGCCTGCAGATTTACATATCTGCTGTGAGGCAATGCCAGCTAGGTCTGCAGAAGCCAAGGTAACACTCCTGTGGTGCAGTGTAGTTCCCTATAGATAGAGGCAGGTACCACATTATGGAGGTATGAGAGCCTGCTGCTCCCTTCTTTGCCATCTAAGCTGTTGCATGATCAGACCATGTATGTCTCCAAAAGGAGCAGTTTTCTTAAGAGCAGACCCAAATCTATGAAAGTCAATAAATAAAAATCCTTTGATCCATGTTCTATAGGCACCAGCCTTTTTTTTTTTTTTTTTTTTTTGCAGGCCTTGAGAATACCAAAATGATATCTTTGTCAATCAAAAACAGTTCTTTCAACAGAGCTAATCAGTTAAAGTCAGTCATTACAACTAATGTAAGGAAAAATGCTTTACATAATAGCTGTTATACTAAGTGGGAAAAGCAGCAAAAATTACCAATTTTATTCAGTTCATTTAACCCCTAACCAACTGTCATGAAAAACATTCTTCCCAAATGACAGACTGTTACCAAAGCAAAGGATCTACGTCTCTCGATCACTTTTCACATCATGAGTCAATGAAAGTTAATTGCCTGTTAGTTATGCAAAGCAAGAATTAGACCATTATATTTTCTGATTACTCTAACAGTCAATTCCCTTATTTATTTATGCATTAGCATTTTCACTCCAGGCTGCCAGTCAAGCTTCTTAAACAGATACTGACCTGCTTTTCAGAACATCTACCAAATTCATGTCCAGCCCCCATTTGCAGTATCAGTTCAGACACTGTTACTCATCCAGGTGTTAAAGAAAGACTGACAAAGGGTTTTTCTATACAGACCACAAGAACTTTTACCTAGTCTTAGTTACATTTACCTTACATACAGTAAATCTTTTTATATTCAATACAGAGATTACTTTTAATATTGCACCAAAATCAAGTTCCAAAAGAATGTGACCAACTAGTACAGGGAAGACTTTAACTCTGTGTGGTACTTCGTGACTGACACCTGCAGCAATATTTACAGAGCCATATGAAGAGATTTATTTCCAGATTATGCTGTATTCAGCATAAAAGTTCTACACGCTAGGGAATGATCTAGACATCCTTAATGGATCTTATGAAGCGGCCCAATAGGCTGGGGAAGTGAAGACACTTCTTCCAGGCTTTTGGAGTGCAGGTTGAGGGGCCAAGTAGTATAGTCTTTTTGATTTATGCATGCACTCTGCAATAACATACTGAGATTTTGAAGAGGCATTTAGACAAAACAAAAACAAACAAAAAGAAAAAAGAAAAAAGGGTTTCATCTTCTGACAGAACCTGTCTTATCAGTTTGACAGATAACACAATTTCAGTCAACTATGTCATATCTTTATACACTCTTTTATTACTTACAACAAGGAAAGCACACAGTAGGTGATCGACTGATGTTATACACCAAACAGAGCCGACATCAGGGGTTCTTTTTCATAAATAAAAAAGCAATATATGAAAGTGGCAAAATATTTTCTGCTCCACTAATCAAGATTATCCCACAGTTCTGCACAAACCTTCCTAATTTCATTTGCATTTTCTCATAGCCAGGGACAGTTCTCTCCCTGTATTCACCTACATGTACCTTAGCCTAGAAGATTTCATGACTCCTTCCTAAGAAGCAGCAGCACCCACTAGCATCAAAAGGTTGTTTCAAAACCCTGATGTGGCTCTGTCATTGAAGAGTTCCAGATTGGTCTTAGGTTATACTTGGACCATTCATCACAAGGAGGAGGATCTCTGGCTGTAAATCCTAATTGAAAGCCTGACAGGTTGGAACCTGGAATGCAGTGCCAAAGTCAATTATTCCACACTTAGTCAGAAACATTATCATCCACTCGTTCAGGTGAAAGACTCTGAGGAGCAGCAACTTGCATCCTGCTCAAGATGTATTTTTTTATGTTAGGAAACTGGCAATATTACTAAACTTTTTTTTTTTTTTCTTTTGAGATAGTTTCTGTGACATTCACAGAGTCAAAACAGCTTTCATACATTTTCTTTCTTTCAAATACAAGGTTGCCTCTATTCTTTAACTCAGACAAGTATTTCTAAGCCAGTTCTTCAAAGTTAAAAATGAGTGCCTAAATCATTCAATTGGCTTTTACTCCATGCTTCATCAAACTTAAAGCTTGACTCACTCCTCTCCAACCATACACCATGATCTGACACTGACTGATACACAAAAGCCCTGATGCAAGGCCATCAAGGAAATTAAGTAGAGTGACTGATTCCTTCTCATGGATTAAATGAAGATTAAACAGTCAAATTTCAACATAGTGTAAGATTAAGGGTGGGGTGCCAAGAGGTTCTTTGTTGCAGCTGTATATTCAGCAATGATCTAAAAAACAGATGACTAAGTTGATGAAATTTACCTGTGGCATAAAATTGTTTCAGCTGGAATAGATGTAAATTATGAAGCCGTCTCTGATTTCATATATTGAGAATCAAGTCCCAAGACAGGCTCTTCAATTCAAATGTTATTGATCATCCAAATATTCTGGAGACATCTGTGAACAGCAGTACACAAATGTCTGTAAAGAAGACCTCAAATGAGAAGAGGAGTTAGGAGAGCTGGTCAAGCCACTATGGAAAATGAAGGCAGAATCTCTTTTTTGTACAGGAATTGCTGACAGAAATAGAGATGTGTCTTCTCAGTAGTCTCTAAGAATGTAATGAAAGCTTATGATGAAGTGAGAGTACACAAAGGTTGTTCAACTTCCTACCCTCATATACATATTACAACTTCATACATGTTATTTAGAATACATTTAGTTGTAGCCATACTTCATACATCCACAGAATATGTCTACGTGTCCCATATGCCAGGAAGCTACCTGACTTTGGGAAGGGCATTTCCTCCATTACAGTGACTACTGCCACTGAAACACAGCATCCTCTATTCAAAGTGCTTTTCAAAGATAAGACAAAGCCTTGAAAAACACCTATTGGAAAAATGGAAAATACTACCCTGCTTCAAGTGTAATACGATCTGGCATAGAGTGAAAAGCTGTGCATGGCAGCTGAATCAGGTAAGTCTGTTTAGGTCAAACACAGGGTATACAAAGTAACTGAGAGTCCTTGGCAGGAAGAAGTTGTGAAAAGTAAAGCTAAAAGAGCCAATCTTTAGGAAAACATAAGACATTTATAGAGATTATATAAATGAACAGAAAAATAAATGTGGGACGAATTAATAGATATGTAACCTAGCTACAGACTTCTACCACACTAGAGAAAAAGTATCTAGCTACAGATGTGTATCAGAGAAAAGCTGATTCCTACCTAGGCCACATACTGTCTTATTTTGAGCCTTCCAGGTCTCCAGAATAAAAACCTGAGAAGATTCATGTTATCATTGTTTTGCTCCATGCTTCCAAAAAGTCTTTTTTCCCCCACAGAAAGAATTACATCTCCCATTCCAGCCCAGTCCCGAGGAGAATCGGTTAGTTAGCTGCCTGAAAGGTTTGAGCACCATGTCCATAATTAAATCTGCAGTAATTAGTAATGCAACAACAGCAAATGAGAAAAGCAAGCAAGCTTCTTTAGCTGACATTTTTAAAATACAAATAACACAGAGGAATAAATTGGAAAAAAAAAATGCAGGAAGAAAAAGAAATCACTTTCAGATCAGGGGAACAAATCTTTGTCTCTTGCCATTATGCCTAAGACCACACGGTCTTAATTGCTTTTGTCTTTCCCCTGTCACTGTTATATCAGTAGAGCCACAAGATCTATTCTAACTAAACTTTTGATCCCATGTTTGCTACTGTTTATGTTGTATTTACTGTGTTCCCTAATCCAGCTGAGCACAAGCTGTTCTGTTGTTGATTTTTCTCAAGCTTCCCTTGTTCCACTTCAGCTTAGCCAACTTTCCTTTCCTTTATAAAGTTTGTTCAACCACTTGGTGACAACTGGTGCATAACAACCTCTTAGTAGCAGGGGTTCAGGAAAAAACAAGTTGCAAAAGCCTTTGCAACCAGTTAATACTTGTTTCAGATAATAAATTACAAAGATGCTACAGTGTTTAATCACTTCCCACAGTATAGTACCCTCCTTTACATGTGCCATGGAAAGTCTACTTTTTTCATTATCTTATTCTATACCTGATTAGCAATGATGAGTCATACCAGCACTTCAAAGAAATGTAGTAGCACACTTGGTGGAGAAGAAATGTGCTGGAGTAGGTGACACCAAGGGCTTTTATTCCCTGCACCAGAAATTCTAAAACAGTTTCCACCATGACTTTCATCATCTCAAGTGCCTTCATCAAATCTCATGTATACCTCTCCCTAAGAGAGAGCGAACCATCTCTCTGCCTAGCACCATAACACAAGCCCATTTCATTATAACCAAGGTAGCCGAACAATCAATATGAACTGCACATTACCCTCAGCCAGTCTCCTCTCAGACTTGAAGTTGGCAGCACAAATACTCCTCTGATCACACACACTAAGAGGACTGTCTCTACTCAAGCCAACCTAAGCCAGCTTGACTCACATTCTCGCTTTAAGACATCTCATGTGCAGCAAACTTTTGGTCACACCACTAGCTCATATCTACTTCCAGTTATCTGAAAAGGCAAAAAGTACATGATACAGAGTAGACAGAAAATACTAAATAGAATGTCAACACAGGTGAAATAAAAGTATACTTCACTGGAATCTAGATTTTTAAAATGCATTGAAAGAATAAGCAAGTTAAAAGCATTAACTAGCAGAGAACTCTTTAATTTTCTTGCTAGCCAGACTAACGGTTTTATAGTGTCTTCACTTTCTTTTGTATGTGCATGCATTCGCTATCTCCTGGGTGACAGCTCCATAAATCCTCTTGCCCTCTTGCTATGTTCAAGGATAGATGAGGAGCTCCATCACAACAGAATATTTAATGTCCTCACACAATAACACAGCATGTACCTTGACTAGCAGCTGTTAAATACAAACATGAACTGGCACACTGTATTCCTCAGCACCTAGAAAAGAGTAGGTCTCCTCCACATGTAAGCAGCAATGCACCATTCCTTGCTGAGGGTATATACCACACTTTCCAACTTCATTTACACTCATATTGCCATGCTCAACTTCTTTTCCTAATGTTAGCAACACACAGACTTCTGATGCACAACTTGGGCACCTGGGCATTACTATATCACGTAATGCTAGCTATATACATTTTAAAACCACAGCAAAAGGCTTCAAGATCCCCAGCTTTTAAAATTGCAAATCTGAAGTTACCATTGACACAATCTGCTAAACAAGCATATTATTACCAGACATGTCATCTTACTCCAAAGCTTCCTGGATTTTCAATATCCTTAAAGATTGCTGTACTATTCTGTAGAGTGAAAAAAAAAAAAAAAAAGAAGAAAAAAAAATTAAGAAAAAGAAAAAAAGAGAGAGAAAGAAGATTGCCATTTCCTGATCATCTCATTAACAATATATTTCCCTGTTGCAGAACAGCCACTTACTGTGACATAGCCTTGCAGAGCTAGATCAGGTTTCAAAATCCTGCAAGATCCTTTTCATCTGAACTACTTAGAACATAAGAAAACATTTGATCCTCTTAATTATCTCAAACAGTTATCCATGGAGTACATTTGGTCTTATTAGCAGCAATACAGTCTTTCTTTTGCCATGCAACATGATTCAACACATGCCTGGTAACACAGCCACAGGGTACTTGTCAGGGAAAAAATAAATCCAAGCACTTTGGAAATTACTTATCTGGATAATACAGTGAAATAACTGATTTTGCACATCCAAAGAAGGGCATCGAAACTTGTGAAGGGTTTAAAGAACAAGTCTTACCAGGTGCAGCTGAGGGAACTGGGGCTGGTTAGCCTGGAGAAAAGGAGGCTGAGGGGAGACCTTGTTGCTCTCTACAACTGTCTGAAAGGACATGGTAGCTAGTGGGGGGTCAGTCTCTTTCCCCAGGTAAGAAGCCAAAAGACAAAAGGAAATAGCCTCAAGTTGCACCAGGGAAGTTTAGATTGTACATAAGGAAAAATTTCTTCACCAAAAGGGTTGTCAAGCATTGGAACTGCCTTGGTGACATGGATTAGTAGTGGACTTGGCAGTTTTAGGGTTATGGTTGGACTCAATGATCATAAAGGTCTTTTCCAACCTAAATCATTCTATGATTTAGCATAGATGATAACACATGGCTCCTGGAGACTGTCTGGAGATACAGTTCAATGTCAGCTCAAGGTGAAAAAAACGAAACCAAGGAGTTAGTAAGGAGCAGTGAGCTCTTTGTTTATTTTATAGATACTGGCAGGCAGTTTTCCCATGTTTAGTAAGTGCAGTGCATGTAGCAAAGACTTAAGGTCACGTCTTCCCCTTCACCAGGACTGTAGGGTGAAACGAGGAAGATCCTGGCAAGGGGCAGCTAAGGACTTCAGCTTGGACAGAACTGGATTTTGTACCAGCCCCTTTTGTTTCCCCTTCCTCCCTATTTGGCATAAAAGGGAGTTGGTACGTTTACCAGTAAACATAACAGCAAGGATCCAGAATATCCATACTTCCAGGGATGTCCAGGGTTAGTCCCATCAGTCCCATGACCCCAACAGCCACCATCTCTCACCCACCAGAGTGTTAGTCTAACCTTCCCAAGTTTCTCACCTTCATGTCAGTGTCAGTTCATGCACAGACATGGCTAATCCATCTGTGCTGATTCTGCCAATAAAAACTGGGTGAAACTGCCTTTATAGGCACATGATGGTTGGATGAACCCTGTTTTTTTCTTTTCTGCTCTACAGTCCAGGGCTGCATTTCCCAAACCTTCTCTGATCCTGACCACAGCAGCAGTTGTTTTTTTCTTGGGCTTACCATTCTAGTTAATTGAACTTCTTGTGTGCTTGAGAGCTAATTAAGTAATCACTGCTCTGACTGGCAGAATGCTATATTGTGATAATCAGTTTTTACTTCCGACTGGCTTATTTTTCGGAGAATCTTATGTATTTCACTTCACGCTTGTGCTACCTCTGTTTCCATGCACGTAACTAGGAAACAAGAATCTTTATCTCTTTGGGAATTTTAGGAAGACAGGTTTGTAGGTAGTATGTAACAGAGTTACATATTAACAATACCATTACTACAATAATTAGGAGCTTAAATAACTCTTTTTCAATGTGCTGTATAAACCTTGCACATCATATCTAAAGCAGCATTATTACTCTTCGCCTGTAGAGAGAAACTGAATGCCACTTGTTTGACCTCAGGTCAGCAATATGCCATGCAGGGCTACAGCAGTGATTAGTGTTTCGGTCCTGACACAGCTCAAACCTCAACAGTATCTGGAGACTCTTACTGAGCAATAAAGCATCACTGAAGAGTTTTTAGAGATTTCACAAAGCTGCTTGTGCAGTATCTTGTGGGGAGTCACAGCAGAAACTAATCACTGCTACTCAGTGGTGTGGTACACGGCACTGTGGGTTTCTACCCGTAAATATAACCACTGTTTGGAAAACCAACCATTGTCTGCCACAAAAAAAAAAAAACAAAACAAAAAAACACCACCACAACAAACCAACCAACCAAAAAAACAAAACAAAACCAACAATGACAGGAAAAACAAAACAAACAAAAAATAACACAAACAAACAAAAACAAACAAAAACCCCCCACGTCCTACCACCCTCTGGTAAGATTTGTGTCAAGGTAAAGAGAGTACACAAACTTCTTTGCTTGCTCAAAATGGATTATGAGAAGCTGCTATGGTTTCTGGATCAAGAGCATTGCAAAGCTAGATTGATGAATTATCTCTCCACTTCCAGCTGTCAAGCTTCAACTTTTTTTCAGTGCAGAATATTGTTTGCTTATACTTCAGTCATGTTTCTACATTCCTTTCTCTTAGTGCAGCTGTAGCTCCACTTTGTGGAAGATGAGGAAAGCGGAGAGTGACCCAGGTGTGCTAACAGTAGAATTGTGCAGTTTCTGAACCCAGCAGGCATATAGAAGATGCGGGTCTTCAGAATCAGCCATCAACGATTACTGAAGATTAAGACCATTTCTCAATCTTTTTCAACTTCAAAGGTACTCAAATCACCCTGCTGTATTTCTTCCTTCTACCTCACTGTAAATATACAAAAAACAACTCTAAAATACAGCATGCAAAAACCTGAAGGGAAATGTATTTCCTATACATCTACATACACAACCATGGAATCTGCCTGACCACAGATTTTTTTTTTCATAAAGGACAAGGAAGATTTTTTCAACCTGTTCAGTACCCTGTTGAATATTCTGATAGAAATTAATGTATTCCATCTCTTAGGAAATTCTCCAGTTCTAGGGTTAATGCTGGAGCTGAACTGGCATAGTTTTGATTGTCCAGAGGCTCAGCTATGAATGCTTTTGAAAGTATTAAATAATTAATAAGAATACTTGAATTATATTCACAAATTCTTATTTAAATCTGTTTGCCGTACAACAAAAAAGGACTGGATTTCTGATGAGGCTACCTACTGGCTGCACAGAACTGAAATGATTTTTCAAGGAAGGTGACTTGGAATAGACTTTCTTGGAAAAACGCTGGTACTTCTGGATGCTGCAAAATCAAGATCACTTTGTAATGTGAGGATTTGGCTTAAGATGTCTGACTATAGGTATCCACATACAGGTGTCTACAAGTGTAATTGATGCTTTTTTCCAAGTATAGACAGCAGTGTTTTAGTCAGTGAAAGAGCAATTCCACACAGAAGGCAGCTGGTGCATGCATTAGGGAGCAGCATCACACTCTGAGCACCAGTGACTAAACTGGGAGTTCAGGTACTCAGTGCTCATGAAGAGAGCTGTAAGTGGGCACCTCAGTTTAATGCTAGTTTCAAAATAAATCTCTTCCAAACCATCCAAAGCTGTCTTCTGTCAAGTTGGCCCTGCACAGGACAAGTCTTTTTTTCTGGCACTTAGCTTTGAAGATACTGTAAAATGGTTTAGGAACCTCTCTCAGTACAGGCCCCGTTCTGTGCTTCAGTGGAGCATGATCTCTTAATTGCAAGTTCATGCCATGTCAGACAGTGATAAGAGCTCTAGAGCCTCACTAAGTGCTGGTTATGTCAATTTGATCAAAGCTACGTCAGAATAATAGAAAGAGAGAGGAGCTAGATAATTCTTTTAGTATGTGAGGGATCTCAGTTTTGGATTTTAGGGCTTTGCAGGCTGTACTCGAACCAGACCCAGCAAGAAAGAGTGGAAGTAGCTAAGGTGCTTTAAAATGTTCACCGTTCACCCACAGCTCTGTCTCAGTACTTTCATTTCAGTGATAACCTTATCTATCTGAGGAGAAAGACCCAGGTTTCTGTGAGGAGCAGGAGATAGACATGTTCTGAACAGTCTCCACAAGGCATTTGAGGACTTTTCAGGAAGCCAAACAGCAAGGGGGGGAAGTAACAAGACTTTTGACAGGCCACAAAAAGTGCTGAGAAGGATACTTCAACACGTACCACATGCTACACATAGCAATCAAGGGATGGGCACCTTGTAGCAGTGTAACATACAGCTCTGTCCACTCAGGCTAATGCATGCAGGGAGAGCACTGAAAAAAAAAAATCAGTGATGGCCCAAAGGAAGAACATGAGGAAATCAGATGCTTAACTTATGTATATACAGTCTGGGGATACATACAATCTTGAAGGACGGTGTAAGCAGACCTGAAGCCACTGCCTTGAGGACTAGACAGCAGGATGGTAGAGGTGCTGATGGAAACAGAGGGAACGACACAAAGCTCTGTCTGGGACTGCCTTCTCAAGAAGTCAGAATTGGGAGGAGAAAGTGTTCAAAAATATTTTGTTTAAAGAAATTCAAGGAATGAAAACAGCTAGCAAGTGGCTACAGCACATCCCAGGCCCAAGGACATCACATCATCAACCACATTAAGTAAGCAGGCATTTGGAGCACAAGCAGCAGCCCTTGTTTCAGGAGGGCTGCCAAACACACTATGCTAATGCTGACAGTTTCAGGCTTTATATTCCCACCCGCCCTCTACACAGACCGTTCATCTGAGGGGTGTTTCCCAAGCAGACCTCTTTGGAGAAATCATCTTTCTTTCCAGGGTTTAGCTTAATGCCAGGGAAGCAGATCATATAAACAGTCTGAGCTTTTGCATGAAAGGAATGCAGAGAGGAATGGAGATGAAGGACTAGAATGTAATTCCTATAAACAAAACCATCAGCTTCTCTTAAACACATACCTATCTTCCTACTGCTTCATATATATATATATATATATATGCACAATGGCTCAGAAGATTCCCGAGAACGATGAAAGGCAGTGGTCTAGTATCAAAAAAAACCATTTCCTTAAGCTTTACTTAAGGAAATGAGAATTATGAGAATAATCTAAAGCCTGTCCTGTACTAAGGCTTTGGTGTTATGTGACAGTAGTACCAAAGCTGTGAGTTAGATGCTCAATGCATTTTAAAAAACTCATTATACTTCACAGTACAGTTAAAAAGCACCTTGCATATTTGATAATTGCTTGTTTAAAAAATGCTTTCCCCACTTCTTAAAAGAAAAAAAAAAAGTCATCAAAATCAAGACATCTGCAAAGAAAGCCTAGAGGGATAACTACAGCTACAGAGTTTGGGGAAGATTTTGCTTATGTAAATACGGTGATGAAGCAGAAGACAATGACAGTAATCCTGAGGGTTATGAAACCTTAATATGGCAGTTTCACAAAAGCAGTCATGCTTAGGTTTTTTTAAGCTATAGGGCCCGATATGTTGGTCATTAATTGCCTTACAGGTTACAGTGTCGTATAGAAAACCCACCAGAAGATGTCAGGCACGGGCCGTGAACGAGGAGGGGGGGCCGGGACCGGTACGGTCGATGCCTCAAACAAGCCAAACCCACGGAAATAAACGCTCAGCGAAAAGCTCTTGACAGCAGGCACAGATATCCCTGCCAATACTGTGCCATTACTTCATGTTTAAGACAAATGCCAATTTGGGAAAAATAGAAAATTAAGTTTCTGGTGTTGTTGTATCTCGAAATTAAAAGTAAAAATACCTTTCTCATCTACTCTTCCTAGCTCTTGTAATAATTCAGAAGAGCAACTCTACTAAGACCTGAAATGTTGGTTCAAACCAACACACATGCAGATGTGCCCGTGTATACCCATGCACGCACACACTAACCCCCCCCAGCTCTGGGATCAAGCATCCTGAAATTAAAATGTGTGTGCTAGACATGCAAAGTCCATAATGACTGAGTAGGTTTAAACACAGTTCATTAGAACCATTTCATCCAAGAACACGGAGCAAATTGTGTTTGACTTGTACAGGTCTTGTCAGAAGATTACCTTTCAGGGTATTCAAGGGAAGATACTGATTACTAAGAATAGAACTGAGTTCACTATATTTTAAGCCTGAAGTTTTAGAACATTTAAGATTACAGTGCTTATCTACTCCTTGGCTTTTGCTCTCACTACAAAAGATTTTACTCCAGTAGATTTTTTGACTGCTTTCCTATTTCCTTCTACCCATCCATAAACTTAGTACTGAGTACTGGGATGACAAACATAGCAGTAACAACCCACCCGTGGGGATCCATTTCTACCCAGTGGCTACTGACAGGCAGGCAGCAACCAGTCACCTGCCCAAAGATATACTGAACAACTGTAATCTGCCAATTTTCAGATACCAGATTGCAAGTCACTTTTTTTTTTTTTTAAATCATCAGTGGTCCTACAGAAACAGCAGGTTTAGCCCCCTATAGATTTGAGAATATGTGTTGGGACAAACTCTCTTGACTTCTAGCTGGCAACTCCCAAATGGTTCAGGTTCACATAAAACCAAGAAACAGAACAGTTTGTATTTCAAATGAAGAGCCAGTGTCCTTTTTGAGCTCCCCGGGACAGAAGGGTTTTGTTGTCTCAGCCTTCAGCAAAAGGCAGGGTGGTAGGGAATAGATTTTTGGTTCAACTGTTCTTTATGAATATAGATGAGTACTACATCTCTAAAAACACAAAGCCAAGTTTACAGTAAGGAAGTACTGTCTTTAAAATGCTCACAGCCTTAGAAATAAGGAACAGTTACTGTTTAGCAATGAATTATGAAAATTATTTACAAATGCATAGTAATTCAATTATCTTGGAAATTATTCTTCATGTTAAAAGGTTGAGAACAGATGCAGCTCCAATATTGCAACTTCGGTAATGTTTTACCTTCCTGTAACCATAACATTGCAACTTACTGTCCATACCTCGTAGAAGTTGATTACAATTATATTAGGATGCTTTTCCTTGTCATTTTGTCTCCCTTCAGTAGAGTAAAATCAAGATAAACCATGCCTAACTTGAGTACTATTCAACCACACACCCCTATCTATCCCTCGCCAAACCAGCCTGGGATTACTTAAAACCTCTACTCCATCTACTGACCTGCAGCACTGGAATTTGTAATGGAGCTCATAAACTAACACCGCAGGTCAAGAGAAGAATGTTGAAAATGGGAGACAGTAAACAGGCGAGCCAAGAGACACGACTTCATCCAAACTCTGGCTCCTGAGGAATTTGGAGGCTGAGAGAGCAGCATATGGTATCTTTGCACACCTTCAGGGCTCTGCTTCTAAGGAACTGTTTATTTTGTGATTATATTCTGTGAAATGAAATTAATTACAATATTATGTGAATACAAAAGACAGACCAATTTTTATTCCCCTTTGAATTAAGTCGGCATGTGACTCATCATCTGGGCAAAACAATATGAGCCTCACCTCTTCCTTCTGAAAAAAAGGTTGCCAAGTCCCTCAATTAAAAAGCATTCTGTTACTTTTTAATTAAGATAGCACTAGGCAACTTTAGGCTTGGTTTTTGCTAATTTTTATCTTGTACATAGCTCTAGTAGCTCTAGATATCTGACATTAAAATTAGAGTAGCTCTTATCCCTGAAAAATTACAGTGCGATACATAACAAATGATCCTGAACGGCAAATTGAAGAGACACTGCAATGTACATAACATGCAAGGAGTAACTTTCCAACACCTAGAGCCACCACATACAAATGGTCATTCAGGATATTTTTGTCTATTTAGCTCCTGTGAAACAGCCTGGTCTCAGGCAAAAGTCATCTTTCTTTCCCATTTCAGAATGAGAACACAACTACAAAACTTCTCTACAAATGGAGCTGGACATCTAGACCTCACCACGTGCCTTGGTCTCCTACCATGCCAAGGTAGAGAAGCCCTTCACACTCAGTACACAGCTCTCCTTTTACCTCACCTTGTATCAAGGGCAGCCACAAGGGATTGTCCATGGGATCCCTTTTCTCAGGGTCAAGGCTTTTCACACCTCCACGCCATTTATCTATGTTCTTTTCAGCCTCAGCAAGGGAGGAAGAAAGCATGGGACCTTACATGCAGGCAGCAGTTTGACACCAGGTTTTCTTCTCTTACCCTGCCCTGGTCTCCACTCCAGCTCAGAAAGCTCTCAGACAGCTCATTTGCTTTCTTCTGAAAAAGTGGATCACTGAACTGTCTTCTGATTTCATACCCCAGCTGGTTGCTTCCCACACTACAATTCTTTGATCCAAACCTTTCCATGAAATTATCAGCAAGTGCTGCCCAGCCATACTTCTACCTTGAATAAACCTTAGAGAGCCTGAGCAGCCCCATGCTCGTAACTGGAAGACCAGGTCAAGGTCTCTGAGAAGCAGCTGCCTCTAGAAAACAGTCGATTGAAAGGTCTTGACAGAGATATATAAACGTCCCTATCTGAAGAGTAACTAGTCTACAAAAAAAACCAAACAAAAATGCTGGTTTAGGATAGAGTTCTTATCACCTATGGTATAAAACCTAGCATGTATATAATCCAGTAATAAGCTGGATAGAGATCCTGTTTCCTCAGCAGCAAATCCAAGAGCAGGACAAAGACAGTTATCAGAAGGACACTATTATTAATTTTCCAGAGAGATCAGTGCTTCAACCAGAGTTTGAGTGATTTAGGCAGCCTGTGGTCAAGAAGGCTATGGGATTTCTCTCTCTCTCTCACTCTTTAGCACTGCATCCAGCCTGATCCCTCCTGAGGACTAACATCCTTCTCTAGTCATCATGTGGCTGAAGTAGATTTCATAAACAACTTAATGCCAGTGGTTTCCTGACTATGGGCTACAAATCACATGCCCTTCATCTACAGAAAGCTGGCTAGCTCTGCCAAGCTGACTCCACTCATTTCACTTTGAAAAAGAAACAACAAATGAGAAAAAAAGTGTACTGAAAAATGGATTGTACAGTTGTATCTGTATGAACAGATGAAGGAAATGAACAGAAAATGAAAGAAAAGATTATAGAAAGACAAGCTAGAAACACAGATGCTTTCCTACTGTTGCTTTTCCTTGTAGGCATTTTCTGTAACTGCTACAGAATTAGTTATGCAATCCTGAAAAGAGACTCTGTTTAACGTGGTTATGTTTGGGAGGAAACTTGGGAATTCATTTTTGTTCTTGTACAATAAAGTGACTTGCGGTAAAGACTGCCTTCTTCCTGGATTTCTGGCATACAGCTCTCACAGGAGGACTGCATGGTGACAAGGGAAAGTACATGGAGACTAATTAGCCTTGTGTTGCATCTGTTTTTAATTCCTAATTTAGAAATATATTAAAAACAGATTCTAGAATGGACACCTGAAGTTCTGGGCATGTTTTCCAAAATATCTATCTCTCCAGTAACACTAAACCCCATTAAACCATAGTCTTAGCAATGATCACCAAATCCACCTCTCTCCTAAGAAATGTTTCAAATCCTTTCCCTACCATTTTACCCTAACTGAAAGGAAGAGGAAGGAATGAGAGGTGTTTACAGTATCTAGATAGCTAAACCATTATTTCTCTTGAATACTAAACATGAGTTACAAACCACAGAGAATTCCACAGTTGATGTGTTCTTCTGAAAAACCTAATACTAGCAGACCTCTCCCCTTTACAGAAAAAGGTCCCTCTTAAACAAAATCAGAGCCCTTCCACAGCAGATCAGAGATGAGAAAGGTAAGCTCTGCTTCCTTCAAATGCACCTGGCACCATGAATGACATAATGACCTTTTTCCTTCATTTTACAAGATCTTGTTGTTCTTTTTTCTTAACATGGAACATAGAAACTGTTCCACGCTAAGATCATCCCATGCTATTCTTTAGTTTCTCTCTCAGACCTTACTCTGCTGTGATTCAAAGGAGCTTGTTATTACTGCTAGTGATGCTGGCCTGTAGAGTTTGCAGTGCTCTGTCCTTATTACTGCTGCTCGTACTCCAATTTCTCCTTTTGCCGGTGAAGAAAGTCCCACCTCAGCCACTCTCTTATGAATGGTCTTTTAAATCCTTCATGGTTCTTGCAGAGCTTGCAAGCTCCCAGATTTCTCCAAAAGTCCACCAAACCAATCTTGCTGTCAGAGAGCGTCAGAGCCTCACCCACATGGTATCAAGGAAAGCCCAAGGGGAGTGTTCACAGGGCAGTGCACACTCTCACAGCTGTTAGCAGAATTTGCTACTGCTGAGCCATCTTCATAACCTGCGGATACTTTCTCATTTCTCTTTTTATTGCATATCACTAAGACAATATGTAATAAGTTTTAAGCCTTGAACTGTAATGTTTACCAAAGATCATACAGGCTTAATAACAAAATACAGATTTTTTTTTTAATCAACTGAAAACTGACAAAAGCAGTAGCCTTTAAAAACTTATCTGCCTGTAAAGGAAGAACCTCCCAGCTCTCACCTTTCACAGCCCATAGTCTGGATTCCTTTCTAAGTTGACTGGATGCCTTTCTGGTTGACTGCTATTATTTTGCTGAGCGCTGGGACAGGCTGTCTGCTGGCAAGAGGACTCCAGCCACCCTCCTTTTGCATTTAACTTACTATGCCCATTTTGGTTTAAAGCCTTTTTGCAATGTCCCGTTCTTTTACACTCTGACCCCTCTCTGTCCCTTTCGACTTCCTCTGCACACCACAGATATTGCTCTCTGTTGCACTAAAAAAATAAAAGGAAAAACAAAATCAGTATGCATGAGGACTTGTAATTTCCACAGGTTCAGCACAGCCTAGGTACTGTGATAAGTATTTCCATGCCAACATACCAACCAAATAGCATTGTCTTTTCCCCTCCCAAGCCAAATATCGTCATCTCGTACAAATATACTCCTTGTAGGAGTACTCAGCAGTGCCTCAATCCCTACCTGCCATCCAGCCTGACCTTTGCTCATGTTCCTGTCTCTTGCTGGCACACCCTAAATTCTCACTGCGACATGCAAACAAATACTGTAGCAGACCTGCAATGAAGTTGAGCATCATAAAAAGTGCAGTTAGAGGAAGGAGAAAAGTCAGTATAAGACACCCAGTCTTTCCCTGTGTGGCACTGGATTTGAAGCAGAGGCCGGCTTTCCCCGGCCTTGCAGTTTCCCATCCCAGGCTGGGGACCCTGAAGCCATGTCAGTAAGAAGTGTAGCAGTACACTTTGTACTCACCAGGTCTTTGTAACTCACCAGGCAGCACACGACACACTCCGAGCTTGTGCTAAATTGAAGTGCTTCCTTTTCTATTTTGAAAAAAAAAAAAGCCTAATATTTAGTTATATTCTGTGCTTATTGGGATGTTATTTCATAAAGATATGATTTTTTTAAGCACTGAAAGAAATTTTCTTCAGAATGTAATCTTCTGTTTTCTTTCGAGTGCCAAGAATGCTTAACAAGCCAAATAACACATCGTTATGCAGGGGACAGAACGGGGGGGGAAGTTCTACCCATGATTTCAAATTTGGGTGCTTTATTCAAAGTGATTTAATTATTACTTTTCTTAAGAGGTTATTAAAGTTCATTAAAACCCAAAGTGATGCTTGCCAAGTGTCAAAACAGTTTATTAGTTTAATTATTGCATAATGATGAGGAAAAATATGTTTTGTTTCAATCTTTTTGGTGAGGAGATGGGGCATTTTGCCAGATTACAAGGAGAAAAATACTCCTTGGTGCCAACGCCTAGTAAACTGCATCCTGTGTCTGTCTCACTGCTCTGTGCTGAATAGGGCAGCTGACAAACCAATAGGTGACTTGCCTTAAAACCTTCCTGTTCTGAGTATTAGGACATGCTATTATTTGCAAAAGAGCAGTAGGAAAGATGGGTAGAAATCTCAGAGAGGAAGAGCAGAGGAGGAACATGACATTTTGCCAATTTGCAAATAAATGGAAGCTGATTCATCCTGTCCAGTGGGTTTTCATATCAGCACTCAGTTAATGATACTACCCTGAAATATGTTGGTTCAGCTGTCTAGCTGCAGCAGCAGAGCGGACAGCACAGTATAGCTGCTAGTGCATGACCTGAGAGAGGAAAAAAAAAAAAACCAAAACCAAACAGAAGGTGCTTACCTATAACTCCTACTTCAGTTGTTTACTTTCTGTAGTCACACAGCTCTGACTGCAGCGTGGGGCCAGAAAAGATCGCTAACAGATTCAAATATTGAGTATTTGGCAGCATTGAAACAGGCACTTCCTGAATCCTTCAGTTAAGTGGTTTTGCTTCCCTGGCATTAAAAAATGAGTAAAATACACAGAATACTCCAATTGCAGAGGTAAATAGTAACCTGCTGGGATAACCTTCCTTAGATTTGGAATGTAAACTGAACTATATTTCAGCTTAAACACTGAAAACCTCCAGGTATCAATAAGGGAAACAAAACCAGAAGAAAATGAAACCAAGAAAAAGGACAGACTCATACGATAGAAATCTCAAGTAGCCAAATTGTCTTTGTTTAAAGTGTCATTAAATGTCTTTGTTTAAAGTGTCATTAAAAATAATTCAATGCTATTGAAGAAAAAAGGATAGTGAAGTGACAGACCTGAAAAGCTTGAGTCTTTATTTACCCACAGATTAGACAGAAGCATCAAAGCTAAACACCTGAGGAGTTCACATCTTCACTTACATACAGAATAGACAGATCAAAGACATCAGCTTTATTCATCCATTTCAGGAACACACTTTTGGTATAGGAGTTTCGTTTCTACTTTTAACACTTCTTTGATGTCCCATCTGAGCTAACATCCAATTTACAACTTTACTGTGGATCTCTGTTACCAAAATTCAGAGTGGTGTGTTGCTCTGTGTTAGAGAACATTTCCACTTCTTATTATAAATCCCAAACAACAATCCACTTTCTTCTACCAGTGGAGTCAGTTACACAGTTATTGCCAGGAACAGTTTCCAGATACTGGAACATGCTCCCACAGAAGGAAGCCAGTGCAATTCTTCCTGCTCTGTTAACAGCATTCAAAAAGCCACATAAACTCAGTAGACAGGTTGCCAGATACAAATATGTGTTTTTACATAGGGAGTTTCTCAGTGGAGACTGCTGACAGCTGCTTAAAAGGAAGCTGAATGAAGGGCATGCTTTCAGAGCCTCCCTGACTGCTTTATTCAAAATAAGAAACACCTTTCTTGAGATCCTTATCATATTCTGGGCTTTTACAATCGAGTGCACACAGAAGAGTATCCTTCTCCTGCTGCTATGCAGATCAAACAAAAATACATACATGAAATCTCAGTGAAACAGAAAAAGCTAAGAAAGTGAGTAATTAATGTTACTGAATACTAGAAGGAGGAAAATGTAAATAATGTTTTCTTTTACCTCATTTTTAAGTCATCTTGGGCATTACTGACAATACAGTTAATTATCATTGCAGTTCTTGCAGGAACATGACTTTCAAGCCATCAACTTTGGGAATAAAACTTTTAGTATTAAAAAATGATGGACCATTACACAAGGAGCAAACTAATTCTAGTTAGCATTTCCTACAACAAAATAGTTAAATTTTTTCAAACAGGTACAGCTATTTAAATGGACGTAAAGGAAGCACATAAAAACACATTTTTTTTAGTTACATAAGATATCATTCTAACCCTATAAACATAAACCTATCATACATAAGCTATTTTAGAAATTCATACAAGCATGACCACTTTAGACAGGCACAGGGAATTACACTAAAACATACTAAAAGACTTCACTCGGTAACCTTATATTAAATGTGCTTTTTAAAAGATTTTTTAATTATTTTGTTCTGTAACACTCGTATGCACCTATCTGGTATACTGCAAAAGCAAGTCATTTCATTTTTCTCCCCTCCATAAATCTCTCAGCAGCTGAAGACGACTTTGTCATATTTAAATCTTCAGGATGCAACAAAAACGTTCTCAGGTGCAAGCAAATAAAAAATCCTCCATATGGTCCTGGCACTTTAGCAAGGGGCTCCCACCACACCCTGAGAATCAGCTCTATCACATTTCTTCCAGAGATCGAAATGCCTGGGGCTAGCTCTACACATTCCCTAAAACATTGACCGTAGTAACCAGCATTACCGCAGTAACACCACAAATCAGGTAATATTTGGAAAGCAATGTCCAGAATTTCTGCCTACTCATGGCCTAGCACGGTCTAGAAAAGATATGATCAAAGCTGTGATTTTAAATAATAACATGAATTTCTTCAAGGGTGGGAAGTCATATTCTTTTAAGTATTTGTGCAAAGGTGAGCAAATGAAGGGCTGAAGAACATGTTTTTCCTCATAAAAACATTACACTGTAGTGATAACCAAAACCATTTTTATATTTGTATAAAATAAATTAAGTTTGTCAACCTTTCCTGGTTGAAAACTGTGAAAAAGGGGTTGGACTAGACTTTCTTCTTCCTTACATACCTAATTCTCTCCCTAATATTTTGCGTAGTCTCAACCCATACATTTTCTCCTTCTTTTCTCCCTGCTTTAGGCCTTCTTTATAAATCCTAGAGTCTGGAGAGTGAAAATTGAAAGTGGCCAGTCTTTTTAAATGTCATTTCTCATACAAAGCCAGAGCAACACAATTACAGGGGTTTTTAAGTGATATTTTACTACAAACTAGAGCGAGCAGAAGCAGTTAAATGGGAAGAAAGAGTGATTCAGTTGGGAACAATTAGCATTTTCTCTATAATTGCTTCACAGAGAAATATGAGAGTTATTTCTAGAGAGTCTCAACTTGCAAAGCTTCAGTGGTTTTATTGTCCCCACCCATTAAATATATTTGGTAGCTGGCTGTAACCACACTTACACTGTTGCAATCAAAATTTCAAACTCTCTAAAATGCACCATTGTTGTAACGAGCCTTCAGGCAAAAGCAGAGATTAACATTTCTAAGAGAGACACAAAAAAGATTTCATTCCACAGGCTCTCTGTCTACAAAATCTGATTTCCAGAGATAAATACTAATGGAGAATGTGTCAAGATACCAATTATCAAGCTGCAGTTTTCTCAAATATAATCTTACGTAACAGAAAAATACTCTTTTTCCTTTAAATCATGCTTTGAGATTTTAGAAAATACCCTGGTACAAAGAAAGGACAGGAGTTAATGCTGCTTTTTTGCATGAGATTATGCAATAGCTTGCTGAATGAGCCTGTAATACTTAAATATCTTCAGGTCATTTCATCAAGGGAAACCCATAAAAATTGCTTGAGTTCCCACCCTAAAAGACTAAGCAGAGATTAAGTTCTAATTTTTGCTGTCAACACACTCTAAGTGCATACTTTTGCTATTTCAGAAAGCAGGGACTTTATTAGCCGTGACAACTAAAGAAGTCAACAATAAGAACATCAGTTATAAAACCTGTGCATTTCCAGCAGCATTTCTGCTGACAAGAAAAAAAGACACAAGTATCAGTCCCAAATATGCATATGCTTTCATTACCTCCCCTATTAAAGAAATTCCGTATCTCAAACCAAAGTTTGGCACCTCTGCTATTTAACATTCTTTAAAATTTACAGCATATTGATTAAAAAAAAAATCAGTGTAAACTTGGATTATCTTTGCAGTATAGATAGGTATTTTATCTTTTGTTATCTGTAACAGAGCTTTACCACATAACAAACACTTACAAGTCAAAGGCACTAATTAAAGATACCAAAGATGGCACCTCTTACCTCAAAGATTCTTTCCAAAATTTACATATTTATTGCCAAAGTTGACTGTTTAATCTCTCAGCAATTAACATCGTAGAAACATTTCTTGAAGAAAGCCTACACCACAAATAAGAGAACCTCACTTTTCCTTTTTTATAGTCCCATCCCTGCTTACCAACCACGTGTTGCACAGTTTGGCCCAAACTAGTAGAAAATGCAGGTCAGACGTTTCTAGAACTCTGTGGTTGTTCACTGCCATATTAAGTTACTTGCAGGACTTCAGTGTGCGGAGACAACTGTGTTCCCTAGAATCCCAATAATTGACTACACCCAGGTAGTAATTTGGAAACACTGCTGAGTTTCATTGTCTTAGCCAGATATTCTTCAGTGAAGAAAACATGGACTTAACAA
Source organism: Ceryle rudis (assembly GCA_033439905.1). Taxonomy (NCBI): domain Eukaryota; kingdom Metazoa; phylum Chordata; class Aves; order Coraciiformes; family Cerylidae; genus Ceryle; species Ceryle rudis. The sequence goes on from JAAGNO010002263.1 coordinate 77,907, forward strand.
GATTTCTGATCTTAAAGCTCTTGACCCTGAAATCCGCTCCTAGGACTTTTCCAAAGACATTTAACTTCTAGTGCTTGTTAAAAGAAGGCCTGAAGTTTTGGGGTTTGTTGAGGTAAACACCCTCATCAGACTATAAAATGATTCCAATTTAAAGATGTTAAGATTTAAAAAGTCTTCTCTGGAGGAAGCAACCTTCACTTCAAAAAAAAGCCTACGGGACTTGACATTGCCTAAAAAAATTAACTGCTGCCTTATTACGTGGTATAAAACCCCACCCATTTCCTAATCAAATATTAAAATATTTCAAATCTTTAATAATACTTCAAAAGTCTTGAGTAAATCCAGAAATTACTAGACAATTTTGCTTAAACAAAACTCCCTACTGAGATACCAGCAGGTGAGACTATGGCTACTGGCTGTGTAATTAGACTTTCCTGCGCAAGGTAAGCCAAATGAAATGTAAGCATCAGTTTCCATACAGCAACGGTCGTTAGCTGCTAGACTGGAAACTCTCAGCTGCAAAGCTGTAGACGTAGAGGGAAACCCACAGGACCTCCACAGAGAATTGTGCTATTTGAGACTGTTAGGAACACATCAGGATAACCCTGTTGTTGACTCTGGCCTAAATGCTTTCCATATGTCAACATGACTATTACCTGTAGTATTCCTACAAGGTTTCCTTTTCACTTTTAACGGTTGGAGACTAACAGAACTACTTATGATATAAAAAGAGCATTAGATCATCTCTATATCCACATCAATGTCAAATGCCTCTCAAAACCTTAGTGAGTACCTGGTGTCTCAGAGCAACTTTTATCAGCAGGACATTCCACAGTGTAATTATTCACCAGATGAGAATATTTTCTCATACAAATGTTTGAGGCCTGTTTAAGAAATGAAAAAATCCAGCACTTCACAGATATCACTTAAAGGTTGTAGCAGAACAAGGGAAACAAGATACCAAATGTACAGAAGGGAAAGGAAGAGTTGGGCTTTGAGAGAAACATTAGAACACCTACAGGAAAACATACCACATGCTAAGATCAGGTAGATATTGTATGGCAAGTCCAGCAACTAATGGAGCACAGAACAGGCACTTCTGCACCTGGACCTAACATTTCCCAGCAAGACTGAAGAACCTAGAATGCCAAAGGCAAAAAGCCATTGGGTTTTCATAAAGGAAGTCTACTGTAGGAGTAATAATCCCCAACCAAGTTCACCTGACATCTTAAAATTTACTAAGTGTAAATGCTTATAATGTCTTATCCACAGAGTAACCATGGTGTTAAAAGCATGGTTTCTTACGGTATTTATGTTTAAAGGTGGTGATTTTTTGTTTTGGTTTGGTTTTTTTCAAAATAGTACATACTTTATGATAATCTGTGATATAGTTATCATCTCCCCAGTGTTCCCAGATGATCCAGTTGTTGGCTTTACATGTAGTCTGCATCAGTGAATGAAAGGGAGGTTGTTTTTAATGATTCTGCCTGAGAAGAGGATGTGTATTTATACAGCAATTTCAGAAACTTAACTACATTGTTTACTCAGTTCACTTCATTTGTGTAGAAGTAGCACTGTGACAGCCTTCATTACCTTCTCCTGGGAAGGGCTGTACTTCAAGTTTGAAGTATGGAAACAGGTCTAATTAATGAAAGGATACTCACTACATCCTCAAGACAGAAAATTAGTATAGTGGAAATATGGAGATTTCTCACTTTCTCACATTCACACTTGAAGAACTGAATCCAAATGTAAAAATAATTCTAACAGTTCACATTGGGAGCTTTCCAGTTTGGGTGACAAACACAGTAAGAATTTTAGGCAGACAATAGTAATTCTCCTTCAAACACAAAAAGTAGTCAGCCTAGATTAAAAAGAATTTTGTTTTATTTGGACAAAGGCACACAGACTTTATTGTTAGGTTAAACACATATTTTTTACCTGCAATAGTAAGAATCTCAACATTATCTTTAATCTGGTATCACAAATTATATTACAACTAGTCAATGTTCAAAACTAAAATGGATATTCAGCTATTTAGAGCTTAATGATGCTTCAACTTTTTAAATGCATAAAATGGATATTTTAAAAAACATGACTCATCATTATGATTATGAGACTATTTTCAGAGGAAAACTCAACTATCGCAATTTTTCCAGAACAAAGACAACACAAGTAGCCCTGAACAAGATTAGTTACACCAGAAATAAAAGAAAAAATGATTAAATTAACAAGGTAATGTACATCCACTACAGTACAAGGAGAAACGGTAGGTGGACATCTGCTACAGTAAGTCAACATACCTGAAAGATCATGAATGCTACTAAAATACATATCAAAGTCCTTTTAGTCCTGGATATATTTAAGTAGTCCTAAAGAAATGTTTAATAACAGAAGTAGAAATGTTTCTAGAAATGATGGTACCAATGCCTTTTGCAGGTATTAACACCAGAATGATTGGCATGGAAGAGATATATAGTGAACTTCTGTATCAAATTAAATGAGAGGATCCAGAGTTTACTTGTTTCATTTTTAATAAAACTTTTAGGTATAATCCTTAGTCTCAGCTCCTTAGTCTCAGCACCCACAGGTACAAGTATGATGATTTTTTTTTTTTTTTGGTATTAACTTTTTAAGTCATGGTTTGCAACGGTAGTTTCTCCAACTAAAATATTTTTTCTTATTAAAAATGTCAGATGTTTATGATCATTAATACTGAGCATACAGACTGACTCAACTGACATCTTCATAAAGCATCTGTGCCCAAGAAATACTGACACTCAGTCACATGTTAATAATATCCATAGTTATTGCTCATGTATTTGTTTCCCAATAATTACATTTCCTGTTGGCTACTAATACTGATTTATTTCAATTCAAGCTGGAAATAGCCACAAAGAACCATAACAAGAAAACCATAAAATAGCTGGAGTCAGTGTAACCTCTGCTCTCAGAGCAAAATGTTAAAAAGTAATTTGATCTCCAGTATTTCTTTTGTTCTCTCTTATGGTAGCAAGTTTCCAAGCTTTAATGATACCAGAGAAGTTGAAAAGAGCTTTGATGTAGGTTAATCAGTTGTTTCCAACACACTAAAATCCCTGTATCTTTTGTAGAGCTTATGCCAATCACAAATCTTTCCACAGCTAATTCTCAAAAACCAAAACAAACAAACAAAAAAATCATTGGGAATTTTGGAAGGAAGCTTTTGTTATACTTCTTGATACCCTCTTTGCTCATTCCACCTCTCTCAAAATCAGAGCCAATATAACACAAAAATAATTAATCAACAAAGGTGTAAATACAAATCTTGTAATTAACCAAGAAAAATTTTGCTTTAAAGACAGAGAAAAACATTCATTTGCAAATACAGACTGTACTCTTGCAGTTAATATATACATCAAGTAACACTGAACTTAAACATAGCCATTTAATTATCTAATGAATGAAAAATTAACTGTTTTGAATCTCCTTGTAGAAATCACCAACATTTATATATGGTGGAGCTTCTTTAGGGAATAAATCCAACAAACAGTGCATATTATCAATGATAGAAATATTTCTGCACAATTTTAAACTTTCTGCTCTGGATGTAGTATATGTTTTCTATACAACAGTACGTGACCATAACAGGAATATAATTGTGCATTACCAAAATAGGAATTATGTGCTGTTCACTGTTAAAGCATCTTGGAAAAAAATTGTCTTGTTTGCTTTAGTCAATGGGAGTACTTTTCTGTTTAGCTGTCCTAGGTGACACAAGTTACCCAGAAACACAGATGCTAGACCTTAGCAGTTTAGTATGAATATTAAGACATGAAAGTTCAGAAACCTCCGAGAGACTTACCCATACAGTTAATATTGCATAGTAACACTCCCTCTCTCCTCACTGCCCACCCCCCCCAACAACAAGAAAACAAACAAACAAACAAACAAACAACAAAAAAAAAAACCAACCCAAAACCAAAGGTAGGTTCCCACTTAAGAGGTCTCTGTACTCTGAAATCACACAGTTGTAAACAATTGGAGTATTTGACTTGCAAGGATGTGGACACAGGTTACTGAATTGTGGTAAGGTGGCTAATTTAACACCTTCAAATCACCTTATTCTATGTTGGAGCTTGACTATAAGGGTACCCTACTGAAATAAAACGATAATGGCAAGTAATGACTGGACAATTATTAATATTTTACATAATACATCATTTTTCCTAGAATCTACTAAACTTCTTCCAGAAGCTTGAAAATGTAAGTGATAATGAACTGTTATTTACATACTCTTTTTTTTCCAAAAAGCCACCTAAATCTTCTGCACTGTCAGCAGAAGTGTTATGCTTTAAGACAGAACTTGTGAGCATTTTGAAATCCATGAAGACCTTTACATTTGTATAATGATACACAACAGTAATAATGTTCTGAGGTACTTTAAGCTGTGAGTTACCAACAGTTCCTTTGTTCACATGTTCTGCCTGAAGCCTTACTGGTTACAAATATTTGGAAACTTCCCTTGCCAGTACTTCTTCAAGGCAGGGTATCAGAAGTGCTTCTGCCAAATACACCTGTCAGCTGGATGTCCAAGTTAAAAATAATTTAAAAAACAAAAAAATTCTAATTTTGGTGTTACTGCTGCTAAACTTTAGTCAAGGCAAATGCAAACCAAGAAGAGGTATTATGAAGACAAGTAATACTTGTTTATGTTCTCTGTTATTATTCTTTGGTTTAAAATGGATACGATATACAGGTTATGAAATATACCATTACAGCTTCATATCACTATGTGTGTTCTGCATTAACTCCTTAATGAGGCTTCAATAGGTCTGACATCCCGTGCTGTAAATTGGTATGTGTATTTCCTATCTAGTACACAGAGAAAGAAATCAGATGGTTTTCCAGACCAAGTTTCATATTTATTTAGAACGCATACATCTTAACTGATTTTTTTACTACTATCAATTTTTAATTTCAGGAAACAGAAATTAAAGGACTTCTTTCTGTCTGAATAATATTAAAAGCAATATTCATTGGTGTATACTGAGGTCAGAGGGCCTACACAACTCCCCCCATACCATTTAAACCTCTCAATGAAGGTTTTAAATGGTGTCCCATGGGATTTCATCTACTGTGAAGTGTCTGGAAAAATCTACGACACATCTACGAGTGTCTGGAAAAATACTTTAAAGCTTTGAAAAGTTCATCCTCATTAGAATATACAAATGCAAAACAACCTATCCTATATCCAAAACAATCCATGGTGTAAAAATAATACCTGGATTTGAAATTAAGAAACTCTTAGTGTCATTAAAAACACATTAAAAAATAAACCTGGCAAGTCTGAAAAGGCGATTTTTATTCTATATTTAAATTGCCTTAAAACTTAAAGGTAACAAAAACTATATGCATGCTACTTTCTGACACCAAACTTCAAAATTATCAAGGAGAAGCCTGGACTCCTCAAAATGCTTTAATTTCTAATGTCCTGGCTCAAATTTTTTGACATATAATTTTATTCTGATCAGAAATGAAAAATGTACTGTATTAAGATGAATAAAGTACATCAAATTTCAGCCTAGCAAGAATTGTAAGAAGAGACTTGTTAATAGAGGTCTGTTGTTAATGTCAAATGAAAATTTTATCTATTATCATGTTACAGAATAATCATTCATAATTGGATTGTAACATCTAAACAGGCACTTTTTAAACAACTTATTAGTTTAAAATCAGGGATAAAACTTCTTTTTAAGCCATATGACTTTTTCAAAAGGGCTTGAATCACTTGTCTGCCCCTCTACTTTGTTATTTACAAAAATTTTCACCCAGCTTAAAAAATGAAAACATCAAAAAACTCATATTGGTTATGTTCACTACAAATTTTAAGCTTACAGTTTTAAGCAGAAGAACATTGCAAAAGTGTCTTTACTAAAATGAAACCTCCAGGCGTTGAATTCTCAAAACAGCAAACTTACTCTCTTCTATCAAACTTGCATTGCTAAAGCAAAACTTTTAAATTGAACTGCAGTGTGCAACTTCAGTATGATTCTAAGAACTCATTAATGCGGGTATCACAGGTGATTTTATTGGGGTTTTTTTTTGGTGGTTCTGTTTTTTCTTTTTAATAAAAATCTCTCCCTCCTGCCAGAATACTGTTATACAAAAAAAAAAAAACCAAAAAAAAAAAACAAAAACAAAAACCAAACAACTGCCACTCTCTACTATTGTCAGTCTTTCAGATACAGTAAAAAAAACCCCTCAACATACAAGAGTTTTAGAGCAAATTTGCAAAATGTTATACATCAGTAATAAGGCATCCACTTTACAGCTGTTTAAACAAAACAAGGTAATATTTCCCAAAATATGTATTTTTGGATCTGTGTAAACAAAGCTTCTATTTATTGCTTCCATTCATTTCAAAAATATACACCCACATAGACTGAAAGTGATCTTGGTGCTATGCATTTTAAATTACTGTAATTTATCCAGATGTAATCTGAAGATACAAAACCCAGATATTTTTTAACTTAATATTTTGAAATATGCCAAAAAAAAAAATCAAATATTCTTAAATGAAAAGAAAGCTAAAAATATACCCCAAATTTGATGTCGTTTCATTGAATGAAGAAGAAACTACTATGAAAATAAAACATTCATCAGGTTTCCTAACAATAAATATAAAGACAGTTATTATAACATACTGCAACACAGGAAGTATTACTATATTGACCTTAACGTTCAATCAGTAGTTTTTAAATCTTTCCTCATTGAGGCTTCAATCTTCTACCTTGTCAGCTGTCCAACAACTTTTAACAGGGTTTTATTTTCTTGCTTCAACTGTTCATTTTCATCTTCTATATCATCAAGGTCCTGTGAAAGGAAAAATAAAAAAAAAAACATTTGTCAGGACATAGATAGTAGCCCTGGGAATTTAGCATCTTAACTCTGAAATGAAGAAGTTGGGGTTGGTAAGAACTAGTATCACAGCAGCTACTCTTAAATCTGTTACACCATCCTTTTTCCAAGTGCTACTGTAATTAAAATCATTAATACTATATTCCCACACACCTTTAAATGGAAACATACAATGAAAACTAAAGCTACAGCAGGAATTAATGCATCAAGAAATGAAAATAGGATGGGTGTGATTATTTTGTTGGCATATACAGAGTGTATTAGTCAGCTCTTGCCTCTGCTCCTCAAAATGTGCTTGTCTGCAACAACCCCCCTCACATACACACCTCACTGGTTATTACTCCAAGACCTGGTTTGTGTTTTATATTAAGTATCACAATTTTCAGAAAAAAGTATTGCATGACCATTTTGTTGCCATTTTACGTGAAGAAAAAAAAAGGCATTTTTTAACTTTGGTGTAAACTGCTGGTGAAAGAACAGACAGCATGCGCGGTAATCCTGGGTGCTTAAAACAAACTGCTTCCACTCCCAGTGTTCATCCCTCTTCCAACAGTTACCATGTTTACTGAGTTATCATTTCACTTCTTCACTTCCTATTGAGTCTTTTCAAGCCTTTAAAGTGAAAACCAGTGAAATTGTCTGTTTAATGTAAACTTTACAACAGTAAAAATAATTCTAAAGTACAAAAAAAAAAACCAACATGGAAGAAACAGATCAAGAATGAAAAAAATGAAAGCACAGAACAGCAACCTCAAGGACAGCACTTTAAGGAGAAAAGTGAAAGGCAGACAAAGGAGGAATATCCAGGATTCTTATTAGAGATATCTTAGATACCTTTTGATTAAGTCTGCAAAACTCTACTGTTGCCATGCTAAGTGAAACACAGAACAGTAGTAGAGAAAAGATTTTTTTCTCTCTTCTTACTCTAAGTTTTTAAGTGGTGTCTGACATAAGGAGCCTATTTCCTTATTTCTTTTTTGTGAGGTCATTCCAGGAGTCCATGCTAGAGATGTGTTTAATCAGTATACTGATTTTTAAAAGCCTGTTCAGTTTGCCAAGCCAAAATCCATACCACAATATCTTTGCAGCAATTACTTTATTGTTTTTGCAATGTGGAGTCAAGAAATCACTACCAGAAACTCCTTTTTGCCTCATAGAAGTAATGCTGCATCCCAGTACAAATGACTTCAGAAAAAGCATCTGACCACTCCAACATAACAGATTCAAGTGACTTAAATATCTAAACATGGAAAGCTTTGATGGATAGCTACTGTAAATACAGTTTATAGTACAGTTTATGTAACTGTAAGAAACACACTGTTTCCTCCCTTGTGCAGTTCACATCACTAATCAGATGGGACTACACTTTTTTGATAAAATTGTAATTTTTTAGTTCAGTATACATAATACTGCGTTTGAACCTGTCAACCTAGTCATCAGATGCCTCAAAGCTTACCTAAACACCTTCTCTTCAAAGTACCTGTAGCTTACAGAAAATAGAATTAAAAATCTGTGAACTGTTTGTGCTGCAAAAATAACATTCCAAAGCTTATTACAAGTTTCTTGAATATGAGCCAGGAAAAATAACTACTGCAGTTTAAGTATCTACAGACACGATGGACCAAGAGATGCAGGTGGGTTTTTGCCACTCTGAAATTTCAAGTTTCTGATTAGAAATTCAAATTACAACATTAATTTATGCTTATTAGTAAAAAAGATGCAATAGCAGGAAAGTCTGGACTTTGGGCTTCGCATACCAAAGGAACCGACAGCTACTCAACTGACACTAATTGGGCTGTAAATCCTCACTGATAGACTCTCTCCAAACACCCATTTAACTCCCATGACATCTTAGTGAGGTCAGAGATGACCAACTGTAAACTAGTTAACAGTTGAACTTAGCCTACAAATATTTAAATGACTCAAGATGCCTTCACTTCAGACATTTGAAGTTTTCATGAAGTAATTACTCCTTTCTTACAAAAAACGTAGCAGACATAGTTTTAGTGGCTAAGGTACTGGAGTGAAAGAATGCTGTTTACAGTGGAAAGCCTCTTCTGTTTCTCAAAAAGAACATGAGATGTGTTTATAAAGTATCTTTGTCATGTACTGTCTGATCTCAGTAAAATTATATTGCTACATTAAATAAATGTACGTACTTAAAATGAGAAAAAGTCTGCCAAGAAGTTTTCAGGATTCCTGGAAAAAATTTTTCAAGTGTAACGCGGGATCTCTGCCAGTGAAGGATGCATCCATGGTTACGAACTGATCATAGAATCATAGAATGGTAGGGGTGGGTGGGAAGGGACCTCTGGAGATCATTGAGTCCAACCCCCCTGCCAGCGCAGAAACACCCAGGGCAGGCCAGACAGGAACAGATCCAGGCAGGTCTTGAAAGTCTGTAGAGAAGGAGACTCCACAACCTCTCTGGGCAGCCTGTTCCAG
>JAAGNO010002264.1:0-12611 GCA_033439905.1 Ceryle rudis
GGAAGCAGCAGCCCAGCGGCAACCTGTGTGCGGCGCTGTCTGCCTGGCAGGCGCGGCCCAAGGTGGCAGGTGGGGAGGCCTCGAAGCGGCCTCAAGGTGCGTGGGGCCACTGGTGCAGGTGGGACGCGGCCCGTGCCCGGCTGCCGCTGCCATGGCCAATTACAGAGGCTTGAACTGGGCCCAGTTCACCCTTGAGTACCTGCACACGACTTTGTGAATCAGACTGACATAATGCCACTGACCTGTGGTGGTATCTATCGCAACAGACTCTTTTCTTCCTTTCTTTCCTTTTTCTCTCTGCAAACTTGTTGTCCGGCAAATAAAGTCACTTGGCACTTGACTCTGTTTTGAGTCTTAATTCTGCTCCTAAGAATACGATTGAAACCTTGCTCCGGTCTATGACAGGTGCGTGACTTTATCATATGGACTATTATATTATTACATCTGGAGTACTGTGTCCAGTTCTGGTCTCCCCAGTTGAGGAGGGACAGGGAAATACTAGAGAGACTTTCATGGAGGGATACAAGGATGATTAAGGGACTGGAACATCTCTTATGAGGAAAGATTGAGAGCCCTGGAGCTGTTTATTCTGAAGAAGACTGAGAGCGTATCTTATTAATGTTTACAAATACCTGAAGTGTGGGTGTCAAGTAGAAGGGTCCAGTCTTTTTTCAGTGGTGCTGTGTGATAGGATGAGGGGCAATGAACACAGACTGGAACACAGGAATTTCCACCTCAGCATGAGGAAAAACTTCTTCACTGTGAGAGTGACAGAGACCTGGAACAGGCTGCCCAGAGAGGCTGTGGAGTCTCCATCTTTAGACACTTTCAAAACCTGCCTGGATATGTCCCTGTGTGGCCTGCCCTGGGTGATTCTGCTCTAGCAGGGGTGTTGGACTCGATCTCCAGAGGTCCCTTCCGACCCCTACCATTCTGTGATTCTATGATTCTATGACTTTTCACCCTGCTTTGGATAGTGGTAACTGGAATTGTATTAGAATCTGTGCTTCTGGGTGGCATGCAGAACTTTAAGATGGACAGATAAATTATCTGAATTTAATGAGACCAAATTATTTTTTGGAATGCAGTGAGCAATTTCTGCCTTCAATATAGCTGAATTTCATATTCAGTGGAATGTTTCATGCTTCAATACTGTTCTGTTCAACCCAGAAGGTCTAATGTAGGAAGGTTGTCACAGAGGTGCCCATAGGGTTGATCTTGCTTTATATTTTAAGACTTAATTTTTATAAATTTTAACTATCAAATATTTTTAAATTCAAAATAATTTTAATACAACAAAAATTGAATTTTGGTATATTTTCAAACCTAAAAATACAGTTAGCTGTCAAGTCAAAACATCACAGATTTTTCTGAATACTTTTCTGAGTACATAAGGACTTAAGATTACCTTACACTTCACTCCTCCTTTACCAGTGCCATAATTACCATTAAATACTGGTGTTCTCACAATCATGCTTACATTTAAATTGATCATTACCCTTTATACTGATCTGCCATAATGAACAGCATTTTCATTCTCAGTAATGCTAATAGTCACATTTTTTACGTTATGTGAGTCTATTGAAAAAGCATTTAGAAGAATTTCTTTTCACTACCTAAATTAACTTGGCAGTTAAATATACTTACAAAGAGGGCTGACACATTGCTTCATCTTCCTAAAACACGCTAAGCTTCATCTCAGTTTTCCTTTTCCTGGTACCACATATAGGAGTGACTGTTCTTTGTGGTTTTGCTTTGAAAATCTTCCTTGTTTCCTGGTTTCTTTTGCTTGATATATGTTCATTGTGGATTCAAGTCCTGTATGTGTATTTTCCTCACAATTTCACATGGAATATCTTTTTTAGACTTTGATAAAACCAACGCAGCTTTCATCAAGGTATAGTGTGTTAGCAATCATAAAAATGTGAGCATAAAGCAAGAAGAAAGGAGTTAGCAACTTCATCATCTGTCTCCTAGTGAAAAAATTGGGATGCTGACAACTTTCTGTACTCCACTACCCCATTACAAGCAATTAACCCCAGGACTTGGTAGGTCAGGGGAAAGGCAAGCATAACATCAGAAAAAGGGGTAGATACTAGAGGATTTGTATAGATTCCTTTTTTACTGTTATGCAATTTGAACTGCAGATATTAGAATAATTCAAGTTGAATTAATAATAATAGTTTGATTAGGCTGTTAAGTTGTTAATTGGAATAACAATTCATGCTTTTGCATATGTAATGCCTTTCTCTTGCCTACAACAAGAATTGTGAGTGCAACAAATCAGTGGAAATTAATGCAATATTTTCTGTAGGGTTGATGCAACAAACTGGTAACACCAGCATGCAAATGAACATCTCTTTGGCAAATCCAAATGACTCAGTCACAGATGCAAATTCCTGAGCAAAAGATGGTAACCTCCCTAACCACCCGCCACTCCATTTTATTCTGAGCGTGATATGTCATGGAATATCTCTTTGGTTTGTTCGGGTCATTGTTCAGTTGTGTCCCCCTTCAAACTCTTGTGCTTGCTACAGTTTATTTACTGAAAGGGCAAAGTGATAGAGAAGGGCTTGACACTGTGCAAAGACAGTTCAGCAATAGCTAGAATATTAGTGTGCTATCAGCGTTGTTTTGGTCACAAATGTGAAACACTGTTGCTACATATGAGCTGCTATAATGAAACTTAGCTCCATCCCAGACAGCCCCAGTACAACCAGACATGGACTGTGAAGGTGATTGACTATTTGGCAGCAGATTTATCTGATCCTGAACAATAACCTATGACCCAAGAGACTAATTATGTTAGAAAATGCTCAAGATTTCCTTGATATGTTAGGTATTTAAAAATTAAAACCCTTGCTGTATATACCTTCTGTGAGGAGGCTCTTTAGAACATACCTTTTGAGACAGAATTACTCCCTATGTTAACTACTGATTCTTAGAAAACAAAGCCTTAGGATGAATTTCTCCAGAAGGCATTTGTAGAACCCTTCAAAAAAGAGACTGATGGAAAATCATCTCAAATTTTGTCAGAGTTGTAGCTGGACTCCCAAAGCTAAGCATTATTCTGCAAGTATTCTACTGTTGAATATTTCCCCTGAAGCTTTTTGTTTCCACAGAAAGTATTATTAAATAAGCTGAATGAGTTACAGCTCTGCTTTTGCTTGAATTGATGGTAGTTCAGCCTTTTGTTTAATTGCAGATGCCTTTGGGAATAAAAAGGTTCAGCATTAATTTTTTTTTTTCTTGGCTTTTAATCCTGTTCCTAGCACCTGCTAATTTTGCATCCTGTCACAACCATACCTAAACATCTGGCAGCTTTCCTCTATGTCCTACCATATAAAAGTCTCCAAATTATTTTGAAAACTTTCTCTCAATCTTCCTTCCATTCCAGGCTCTTTACAGCTAAGGTAGAATCTATTTTCATAACACAGATGTCAGACTCTACAAACAGTGGGATATATGGCCCAAATCTAGTCCTGTGTACATCATGTATATGTTAAAAATAAGGTTTCATTCAGATTTAGAAATTTGGTCCACAATGGAATTAAAAAAGCTTAGTTATGAATTCTGCTTAGGCAACTAAACCAGTTAATTTAGGTTAAAGTAGAATGAAGATTAAGGGAAGAAATAAATTTGACTTTGAAAATCAAAAGTAGCTAAATCTCATTATACTTTGAACACTTGACCAGATACCAGGCTAGTTTTAGAGCATGATTATGTATGAAACTTAGATTCCAAAGTGACAGCCAGCCAGGAGTTCCCCAGCTACCTAGACATCAGTAGGGAGAGATCTGAAGGTCCCAGGAATCTATCCTTGTTCATCATCATTTCTACATTCAGAATAAACCCTTTCTCTCCTTTTTGTAGAAATTTCATGTGCTTGAAGATTACAGTGTTCCTTTTTTTTTTTTTTTTTTTCTTTTCCCCTGCATCTGTGTTTAGCGATCAAAAATAACACCACTAGGACCAAGGGCATCTCTTTCTTGAGGTAGGAGAGGAGATTGTCTGCTGGTTTTTCTACTCACAAACAAGGAAGAACTTCCCTTTAGACAGATTGATGAGATTTCTGGCCATAGCAATCATGGGACTGTGAGAGAAGCGTGCAAGACACAGAGAAGAATTCATTGGGAAAAGCCACCACTAACTGACCAACCTGACAGTGGAAGATTGCCTGGAATGCCAGACACAAGGGGTAGTTTTCAAAATTTTGTTACCATGGCTGATCACCAGTGAGGTCCCTCTGAGATTGTGACTGATACTGTGGTCAATAATCTTTAGTGTCTTTATTACCTGGATGATGAGATAAAGTATTCTCTTACAAGTTCACTTCTCACACCTAACTGGTTAAGAGTATTCAATGTATTCCTGTAGCTGCAAGTCCTTAATAGATTGATCACTGTCAGTGACCTTATGATGTTGAAGAAAGATATAAATGCAAAGCTTATGCAGCCACATACTCTGAGGGCTGTGTGTTCATAAAAAAAGTTTTACAGAAAAGGAGCTGAGGGTACTGAAGGAAGAACTGAATGTGAATCAGCAGAGTGTCCTTGTTGCAAAGAGGACCAGCAGCCTCCTGGGCTTTATTATAAAAAATATAACCAACATGCCCAGAGAAGAGATCATTCCTCTCTAAACGGTAGTTGTGAGACCAAACTGTGAGTGCTACTTCTGGCTTTGGCGTCCCCAGTAGAAGAATTGACTCCAGAAGTGAGCTACCAAGCTGGTGTAGGTGCTGGACCCTGTGATGTACAAGGAGAGGCTGAAAGAGCAAGGCCATTTTAGCCTAAAATCGTAAAGGCAAAGAGGAGGGAGACCTTAATTTCTCTCTACAGCCACTTAATTGGAGGAAATAGAGAAGATGGACACAGACTGCTCTTGAAGGCTCATAGTGACATCATAAGGGGAAACAAGCACAATCTTGAACAATTTTAGTTAGATATAAGGAAATTGTTTTTCCAAGATGATCAAATATGGATTAGGTTGTACAGATGCCCTGGAGCTATTCAAAAGTCTGATGGAGGTGGTCCTGGACGATGTCATCTAACTGGACCTACCTACAGCACAGAATTGGATTAGGTGACTCCCTGAGGTCCTTTACTGTGATTCTGTAGATGTTCATAACAGTCTTACCATAGCAATACAATTCATATGAAACAGAAAGCCCAAAACTTTGGAGTAATGTAAGTGGAAATTAATTATATTTTAGGTCACTTCTTTCATTTCACACCACATTGAGATACTTTTAGGCAAATTTACATGTTTTGGTTATCCTTTAACCCCTAATTTATGTTTTCAGCTCTTGTGTTGTTTAACTCTTACTTCAACATGTGAGGATGAGAAGACCAAACAATAATCTATAAAATTTATCCATTTTTTACATACAAAGCTAGCAGTTAAATAGGGTCAGACTCATAAAAAGCTGTGTTTTCTCTTGGTCTTGTTTGTTTGTTTGTTTTTAATGAAAATGTGCTATTTGCTGAAACAGCTTAAATCTAACATTATTGTTGTCTAGGAAGAACTAAAGTAACATATTTATTTTCCTTGTTAGAATTAATTTTCAAAAATGTAGGATGACTTTAAGAGTCATTAGAACTTATAGAAAAAGTGCAAATTGAAACAGAATATTTTTTTGGTAAGCAGCCAAATAAGATTTGGAGATGGTATCATATGTTTTGAAGAAACATATTTGTAGGCTAGGGAGCAGGGAACTGAGCAAAGATTTAAACTGAATTAGATGTGGAAATGGTGGGGATGGGGGAAGCAATAGAGTGATTTGCACCACTTTTAGAGCCTCCTGTTCTAGTGTCCCCAGATGGCATGATGCTCGGGGCATTAATGTTACATGATATTTATAATGTAAAATTCATCTCCCCTTTAAATCAGTGGCGATTTTACTGGTAAATTATGAATTAAGGAAATGTGTAAGTGCACTAGTGGAATCAAAGCCTCATTGACATAGCCCACTGAGTTCTTGGTGCTACAGCCTTACCTTTGGTATGGAATTTGAGGCAATGTTTGTGGATAGGTGAGGGCTTTTCACAGTGGTTAGCAGGGAAAGAAAAAAAAAGTCACATAAGACTGAATACTAAATCTCTGACATTCTCTTTACGTTTTATAAAAAATGTGTAGTAATTGCACTAGCTACATAATGTCTGATTCTTGTTCTCTTTATCTTGCTCTAAATTAGCTAAACTATATTAAATATAATTATATAAACATAACTGAAATATCAGGGGAAAGAACAGCAAGTTCCATCTATTTATAGTTTAATTTAATTATTAATCTTTGTTGTTGTTGTTGTTCTCTTTTCTTGATATAAAGCCAATATTTATCTAGAACTTGAAGTGGACTTAGTAAAACAGCTTTGACCAACTTTGGTGACATATTTTTCCCGTGAAAACAAGAATCTGTCTGAGGCTCTGCTCAGTTATGAAACATTGAACTGCTTTTTGAATGGATTATCTTCCTTAGAAGAACTAGTGCTCTAAAACACACAGGTACTTCATCTCTGAATGTATCCTTCTAGCTGTGAAAGTGAAATGTATTCTGTGCCATACTATCAAGAGCAATATTTCCATTTCTTTGGCATTTGTGAGATTTTACATGAAAAGTAGCATCCAGATATGGGTCTTCTGTTCTACAAGGGAGATTTTCCTACCTGGGGAAGGTCAAGTCATTAGGTGGGAGCATGTAATAATATATGAGGAAGTGCTGAAGGAGCTTGCTTTCATTAACCTGGATTAACCTGAGTGGGGATACTCTAATTACCATCCTTGATTGCATAACAGAAGGTCCTAGAGAAGACAGAATCAGGCAAACTGTGAAAGGACAAGAGGCAACGGGCAGAAGTTGCAGGAAGGGAATTTTTGATTGGACATCAGAAGCATCACCAAGTACTGTGACAGATTACTAAAAGAGATGTATTTACCACTCTTGGAGACTTTAAAAAATCAGTTGGGCTTGGTGGGATGACAACCTGATCAGTGAGTGGGGACACTGGCTTTCTTATTACCCCACAGACTCACATTTTCACTCCAGCTATGCCCTAATAGCAATGTCTAAATTACATCATACATTACTGTCCTTTGCTACTGAAAGATAGGATGTGTTTACTTCAGGAAGAAGTCTCAATCATTAACATTTAAATTAATAATGGAAGCTGGGATAAAAGGTAGCTTGACCTTCTCTGATGAAGAGGACCCAAACTGCTACAACAAAAATCACATTTTACAAGAAAGTGGCAAAAGAAGTTGCAGAGCTGATTCTCTGTACTGAAGGACTGAAGCCATTTTCCACACATCTTCCATTTTATGTCTTATAACATGGCTGTTCCTGACTGAATCTTATCAATGTATGACTCTTCAGATCCCATTTGAAACCATAGAATTGATGAGAAACAAAAGACAGGAGAAAGTGTGAGATATTACCTGAAATGAGGAACTGTTAAAAAAAATGGCATTTGTTTGGTTTTGTTGATTTTTTTTGTTTGGTTGGTTGGTTCAGTTTGGTTTGGTTCAGTTTTCGCTTTGGTTTTTGTTTTTAATGGGTAAATACTCATACAACTAATTAACCACAAAAAATGAGAATGGAAGTATTAACAGCAGAGGAAGCTATTAATGATAATCTTCCTCAAATGTGGATGGCTTTCCAGATCAGCTGAGAAGAAATCCCAGTTAAAAAAAGTTTTTCCTATTCCAATGAGAACAGTTATCTACGTCACTAGTTGGTGTGTAGGATTTTAAGGATTCATGGGAAAAGATGCTTCATAGGAAATTTTGGACTGTGTGATTTCCTCTAATGCAGTGGTGTGCAACTAAATGGGGAATAGATTAGAAAATATGACACACTGGAGTGCTACAAGTGTGTTTACTTAAAGAAAACCTTTTGCAGAGCACTCTTTTTATTTATGTGTTATATCTTTTATGTGTTGTATCTTTCAGATATATGTAGTCATGTAGAGACTAAAGCGAGGATCTGGGGGTTTCCATGCCTTGGCTCTGTTTACATTTTCGTATTTAGTTTCCTGTTTGGGGTAATAATAAGGGGCAAGAGCAGAAGAAAGGAGGTGCTGCAGCCTTTTTTATGGGGAGGAAACAAGGAAATTAAAAAGAAATTTGAACAAAGTGCCATAGGAAAAAAAACAGCTTAACCTATTCTCCAATATAAGAGACAAGCAAACTTCAAATTGTTTGCGATGGTAGAGGAATAATCACAAAATCCTCCTATAAATGGCCTAGACATTGGTCATTGAATGTCTGTGTAGAAGATAAGCTAATTGGTGGCATAGGTTGTAGAAAAAAAAAGCGACGTGTTGTTAGTTTCTTGCAGGATGGGGGCTAGTTAAAATAGAGAGGCATTTTATATCTCCAAAAGCTGACATTAAAAACAAAATGTCTTTTAAATGTCTTGGAAATAACAATTTTCTGTTTTCTTTAAAATAAACAAAAAAACACCTTCAGATTTGCAACCATCTGAGATAAAGCTAGGGCAGGTTTTTTTTGTAAGCTCCATTTTACTTATTAGGCAAAGGCAAGAATTGATGTAATGAGTATTAAAAGCTCATTTGGAATTGATTATTTTATATTTTAATATTTATGAAGCTTCCTGTGAGATTTTTTAAAAAAATTAATTTTGCAGTTTTCTTTAAAAATAGAAAACTGAGAATTTTTAAATACATTGTTAATTTTAAAACTGGCGGGAACCGGTTAGATTCTCGCTTACCATCAGTGGAAAAGCTGACCTATATTTTAAATGCTAATGATGCTACTGACATTTGGAAGAATTTTATTCCAAAAGTTTAAGAAAATACATGGCTTAGTCTAGTGCTAATTTTTTATTCTCTATAATGCTAAGCCTCATTTATGCTTTTAAACTTCATTAAAAATAACTGCATGCCATATTATTTTAAATGGTCTCTCTGATCAAAGAATATCTCTTTTTTTTTTTTTTTTTTCCCCAGTATAATTCTCCTTTCCTTGTATTAAGGACTTTCTATTGATTTTTTACTGTCACTTTGCATGTAATGTTATTTTTTCTTAAATCATGGATTATGTTGGTTTTGGTTTTTTAATTTTTTTTTTTTTCTTTCTGACATATCTATTGTAAGCACAAAATCTGACTATATGGAAGAGAATAGGCATTAGGAGACTGTCCATGTTATACTTACATGCTGCAGAAATTACTGTAGAAATTATCTTCTGTGTAAAGGACAATTAATGCACAATTACTAGATTCAGCCTGTGTTTGCCTCTTGCACCAAGAAGTTTCCTTTGCCTGTTCTGAGCTGAGGAATGAGCATTTTTAACAGACCTTACTGCCTGATTCCCACCAAGAACTTTTACATCTATATAAGGCTAGCACACTTTCACCATACTTTAATCTTAAAGTATTATGTGACCTTTAGGAAAAATATTATTATACCTCTTAAAGGACTGAAACTTTTTCATCTTTTTTTCCAGTTCTCTGTATATGCCATTTGTGACTATATCAAATGGTTCATTAAAGGTTCCAGAGAGGGAAAAAGGGAAACATGGCTAATGAATATCCATGATCAAAATACATGACAAATTCAGGTCATGAAAAAACACTCAAATGACTTGTCAACTAACTCAGTTCAGTCGTTCAGACTTTTTAAACTGGTATGTCTGTTTAAAATTCCTCAATAATTGAGGTTTTTTTTCTAATACAACAATTATTTTTTTTTTAATGTTTTGCCAGACCTGTTTGAAATGAACATTGGTGGACAAAGGTCTTTTGTCCCTCTTTGTCCAAAACGGTAGACATGATTACGACATACCATCCTATTTACAATTTGTCTTCAATGTTACAAATGAGCAGGAATGAAAATAAGTCTGGAAAATGTAATAAAATGGAGTTTCATTAGATAAATAAAAAAGGTAATCCAGATGGAGAATGAAGTCAGTGAAATCTGACAGTCTAAACCACTTACTTTCAAGGGTTTCTGGCATACAGAAAAGAACTGATTTTTATTCATGAAAATCATCCTCAACTTCCTAAACTTTCAAAAATCACCTCAGGGGTATGCAACAATAATCTGTACATTTGACCTTTTCTTTCTAGAGAATGTTTTCTTTAATTATTACTAAGTAACATGAGATGCTGATGTTGGAGATATACTTGAACTACTATATAGTTCTGTAGTCTCAAAATGCATTTAAAATAATAGATGTATTAAAAAAATATCCCAAAATTCAAACTGCTACATTGCAGACACTTCCCTGGGGGATATGTGGTGGCTTAGTGATTTTTAGGCTACTACAGTCAAGTAAACAGATTAATTGCCAATTACTGAAGTCTTTCAATGTTTTTATGTCTGATTTTAGGTGAGTCTTACAGCTGAGTGAAATTGGCCCATTAAAAAGAACTGTTTTATGAAAAAGAATAACATTCCTTTCCAAAAGTACTTAGGCTGAGATGTGTGAAAATAAGTTACAAACCAAACAGCAAAAGAGGGAATAGCTGGGCTTTGCTGTCATGTTTGTAATCTGTACTTCCAGTGTTTTTCTGGGATTGCCTTGATAGAAGGCAATAAATTTGGTTCTCTGAGGTCTCACTTTTTTTTATTCTCTCTTGTCATGTATACTCTAGTCTCACAACTAAAATAATCTATTGATAACCTGCCTTTCCTTTAGTTACTGTGTTGCCAAGCTGCCTAAGTAATTAGATGAGAACAGGCAAAATAATACATAACAGGCCTGTAATAAGACATAATGAGAAAATCAGTAAAAAATTAGGAAAAATGGAATATTTTATTCAATTCCTGACCATAAACAGTTAACTTGAGAAAGAAATATGTTTTTAAAACATATAAAAGCTGATCTCTGCTGAAATACTTTCCGCTTTTGTTTCCAGTTTAATAATTCTGGGAAAGCATCATTTCTAAAACATTATCAGCACTGTGCTTTCAAGTCTCATTTCAGAAGATAACTCAAAGTTATTGTGGAATAGAAAATGAAAATATTACAAAGTTTCCTAACTTTCAGCAATGTTTTTATTCCCTTAAAGTGGTCAAGAGGGACTGAAGCTGTGGGTTTTTATCCCACTCCCCGCCCCTTGCACTAGTATTTTAACACTTTGTTGCCTTATCTAAACTGATCCACAACAATAAAATAGTCAATCTCAAGCAGTTTTCACTTCAGAAAACTCCTATGTCTTCTCATGTTTTCATTCACTTCATATTGATTTAATATTTTGGAATGAAAGTTGTAGTTATTTATTACAATTATAAGAGGAATAAATATCCTGAGGTTTATTAGCTTCCTAAATGAATTAATGTTCAATATCCATAAGTAATATCCATTTTTATATTAGGAATAACACTAAAAGGAATCACAAAGTAAATTAGCTTTTGCTTAAAGCTTAAGGCTTGACTGGGTTGTACTCTTAACATGCTAGGCTGACAAAAGCTACTTTGTCTTCTCTGGAATTACCTGTGCCTTTTCATAAAGGTAATAAATGGTAAACATTTGAATGGCAGCTCTAATTAGTTATTATAGTATATTGATTAAATTATCCTCTGGAAAATAGTTTTATTTGCTGAGAGAAAATTAACAGAATGCAGGACCTGAAGTTGAAAATTTATTGCAATATATTTTTTCGAAGAAAATTGATTATAGCGTAACTATTTGTAGAGTTCTTTCTTGTATTCACAATGCAGATCAGAAACTGAAAGAGAATTCTAAAATGAATTAATATTTGGAATGAAACTGATTAATTTCAACAAATGAGCTGTCTTCCTGAAAATAAGATTTTCTGAATAGTTTTGTATGGAAACATGGAAAGAAATGGAACACCTCAAAATCATCAGTGAAGTTGAATACGATCACAGACATCTCTTTTGAAATGTGGCCTGTAACTGCTACTTTAATATGGAAACTGAAAAATATTGATAAAATATCTGAATGCCAGAAGGGGTTTGTCCCCCATGAACCTTTGGATGTAGTTTTGTTTCAAGCTGGTGTGATACAACGTGGAAGTGCCCAATTTAGATGTATGGTCTAGTCTATCCTACCCAATAGTACAATAAGATAGGAAGAGATCTGCATAGCAGTGCAGTGCAGGTTGATAATATACACTCAGAATTTTGAGGAATTTGGTTTAGATTGGTTCTAATTAGGTACAGTGGACTGAATGCCTGTTAGTACCTGGAGTGCCTTAGATATACTTGTGGAGACCATTTTCTGGTTTAGATTTTTTCCAAAAGCAATTGAATCCCATATTCACAAAACATGAAGAATTATTAAGTGGGGATGATGAAGAGTTATTTCAAAAGTATTGTCCTGCCCAAACTCAAAGACGGCATATACTTCCTGAAAATCATCCAGCAATACTAAAGTAAGAGTGAGTTTTTGCCTCAAGGGCTATTCCACATAATTTAAGGCTACCAGAACCTAGTCATTAAGCACTATGTAGTGTGGTAAAAGTGAAATTATAACTACAAGCAAAGTAAAGCCATATTACAGGATCACAGAATGTCTTTTGTTGGAAGAGACCTTCAAGATCATCTAGCCAACCTTCAACCCAACACTGCAAGCTCACCACTAAACCATGTCCCTAAGCACCAGGTCCACACGCCATTTAAATGC
>JAAGNO010002264.1:17148-27579 GCA_033439905.1 Ceryle rudis
CCAGCTTTATAAGCTGAGCATGACATTGTATGGTCTGGGATATCCCTTTGGTCAGCTGGGATCAGCTGTCCCAGCTGCGTCCTCTAACTCCTTGCCCACCCCCCAGAGTCTCAAAGAAAGAAAAAAGAAAGCGAGGATATAAATATTTAGCTTATGAACAGCCAAAGTAATGTCTAAGAAATAACGTGCCAGGAATAATTAGGATATTGTTTTTAATAACAAAGGATGAGACAACAGTAAATTTGTCTTATCTGTTAAAATAGGGCCTATTGTAAACCCATCAATGGATTTAATCAGACGATGAGATGCTCTGTAAAGTCTCCTGTGTTCTGCTCTGCCTTGTATAAGCACATTTCAGTAATTGTTTCCTCTGCCCTTTGTACCTACTAAATGAATAATGAATAGTTATTAAAAGCGTGGCTCAGCAGGATTATTTATGTGACATATTTCACAAAATACATCTTTAATTAAAAATCAGCAATGCAATTATGAACATCATAAAGGAAATAACAAAAGCAATATTAGGAAGTTATTTGGGTGGGGTTTTTTTTTTCTCTTAGAAATGAAGACAAGGTACTCCATGTGCATACATAAAATCTGTATTGAAGGTATTTCACTTGCTTTGGTTGGTATTAGAAAAATTATTAATATTTGTGAGAAAAGCAGCTTTCACTGAACATCACTTTTGGGAATTGAGAATATTCAAGTCAGAGGAACAAAGCCAGTCTTCTACTGCCTTAAATTCTCATAATTTCACAGAAAATACCATTTTTGTCCTCACCATAATTTCACAGAAAAACCCTGCCATTTCTGTCCTCACCCATCCAGAAGGGACCTGGCCTAGTTGGGCAGTAGGGTAAACACCTGACATTTAGAAAGCTCTTCCTGGAGGAGGATGAAATGCAGATCACCAAATGGTAGGGGTTGGAAGGGACCAATAGATGATCTCCAGAAATCCCTTCCAAAAAAGCATTCAGCTTTTGTTCCTCACCTAGAGATGCTAGCATCTCATTTTACCCCGTCAAATAAAGATAAAAGAATTTTCTAAGGGTTAGTCCTGGAAATTCTGTTGTGCATGCACCTTAACATGACTTAAAGGAAAAAAAAAAGTGAGTAATATTTAGCATGTAATCAGTTTTTTTCAAGTGGTCTGTAAAATATCAGCCCGTTAGGATATCATTCCATACTTGAGAGGACTACACTCTCATAATTTATCCAAGCAATTGCTACCATGTACTTCTGTCATTTAAATTTATGTTAATCAGTTTATTGCAATTGGAAGCTTTCAGTTTGCTTCTAAAACTTGCTCTTGAACATCTAAAAGCTAAATGGAGGGGGCTGAAGGGGAGAAAAAAGACTTTTTGTGATACTTGCAGTTGCAGTATTGATCTGTTTTCTTCTGCTAAAAAAAATATCAAAGTCAAATAAGCCCAACCACACTACTTTGAAGCATTGTTTTTCTCCCCTTTTAAAAAGCAAGTGCAGTACTGAGTTGATGTCGCTCAGTGGTTTTCTAATGAAGCATCAGAAGCTGACCACTCTCTTCTAAGTAGAGCAGGCCATTGCCTAGAGCAGCAAAGTGTTTACTGAATTTTATTTGTATGAATGGCTGAGGGATCTTGAACATTTTCTAGTCTGCCCATGCAAATGCCTGTTTCTGACCATAGTGAAATACAGTTTGCTTCTACATGGACAAAGTGTTGTAGCAGAACTATCGTTTGAAAACTTGTATTAAGTTTGTTCCAAAGCTTGGATTACCCATCTTAAGACCAACTGTTACTTGGCACAATATTAGATAGGGGTGTGCAGAAAGGCTCTTGCTGATCCTTGCTCCTCTGCAGACCAAGGTCACTGATCAAACTTGTGCCCCATATTGGGATGCAGTAACTAAGAGGTGGCACCTGCAGGGAGAAGCAGCCAGGACAGGTGACCCCAAACTGACCAACAAGGGATTCCATCCCATGTACGGCATTTTCAGTATAAAGTGAACACAAGGGTCAAGCCTTTTCTTCAATGGCCAGTGTCTGAGGAGGACTCTTTGTTCTCTTGTGATCCCAAACCCTGTATTCCTGAATCCAGTTCCAGAATTGAGCTCCTGAATCCAGTTCCCGTTTGCTGTGGAGTCCAGCCTGGGACTTCCCCAGTGTCTCCTCTACAGCGTCAGTGGTGATGGTAATCTAATTGCCATCAGGGGGACTGGGTTCGATACTGGTTTTGTATGTATTTTTATATATTTCATTTTCTTGTTATTATTGTCATTAAAGCTGTTTTATTTTTCCAATCCATAAGTCTCTCTCCCTTATTCCCTTTCTCTTCCCCTCTGGGAAGGGAGAGGGGCTAACAGAGAGTGTGTGTTATAGATCTAATGGGCAGCACTGACCATAAACCATGACACTGACCATCCTAAGTAACTCAGTTGTGTGGCAGAAGAGTTAGATCCATCTGGTAGGTGCCATATAGAAACAAGATCTCTTTTTTTCATGTAACATTAGCTATAGGCCAATATTTAGTAAGTGAGCTCCCTTTCAGGAATATTCCTTTTAATAAAATGTGCCCGTTACATTACCTGACTAAAAAGAAAGTATACATATATGGAATAAACAATATTTTTCTGCCTAAAATTTTAATTTATCCTATGTAGTGAATTTATGTGAAAATCCACATACATATGTGGATCTATAAATAAAACCATACAGATCTACAGATCACACATTTGCATTTAGAAATCAATGCAGTGCGGTTCTAGGGGACATGTTTTTCTCTATTTTCTTCACATTACATCAAAATTACTCACCTGTAAAATTACTTTGAGTGACGATATTGATGCACCATGAAATTCATTTTCTGTTCTGTAGAAAGCTGTTTATAAATTTTCTTTTCTTTATAACGTGCTAATCATATCCCAAATCTCTAACATCACAAAGAATCCTAGGGTCCATTAGAGAGTATTACTCAGCAACAGCCAGAAATAATCAACAGAATATCCAAGTGTTTCTTTTTCTTTCTTTTTTTTCTTTTTTTTTCTTTTTTTTTTCCTTTGCTTGCCAGACAGAATTATTATGGAAATTATGGTAAAGTTGATAGTTTCAGAAAACATCATCTAGGCTAAGTAGGTCTATATTATAATCACAGTCACATCAAAAAAGGCTTCTGAGCCATTGCTGAGCCCAGCAGTTAACTGATAGACACAAGGTCACTGGGGCTCCCTTTCTCCAGTTCAGCTGAGCTGTATGTGTTCCCAGTAGACTCACTCATACATACTGTACACGGTATATACGTATATATGACCAGACATACATTTCCATTCAGAAAATGGTGCCTTTACTAGAATCCACCTAAACACACAGCACTCAGATGAACAGCATAAAAGGCCCAATCCTTTTCTTATTATTGAGCTGAACAGAATTTTAATCTGTTAGGGAAAATATTATATATGCATGTGTGAGTGGTTTTGTGTAGGCTCAGTAGAGGTCCTTCCAATGGCTTGTCCAAGATCTCCTGTTCTTGCTGCATCTACATCCCCAGATGTTCATGGTCCCACTCCAATTGCTGGGTGTCAGACTTCTGTTTGTTGGCTAGTTCAGCTTGAGGTTTGCCAGCATATACCCAGACCCTCACCTTTAGTCACAGAATCACAGAATCATAGAATAATAGAGGTCGGAAGGGACCTCTGGAGATCATCGAGTCCAACACCCCTTTCAACACAGGATCACCAGGGCAGGCCACACAGGAACAGATCCAGGTAGGTTATGAAAGTCTTTAGAGAAGGAGACTCCACAGCCTCAGTGGTGCCCAGTGACAGGACAAGGGTCAATGGGCAAAAACTGGAATACAGGAGCTTCCACCTAAACAAAATGAAAAATTTTTCTCCTCTGAGGGTGGCAGCACCTGGACCAGGCTGCCCATAGACTTTGTGGAGACTCCATCTCTGGAGAGATTTCAAACCTGACAGTATGCAATCCTGGGCCCCCTGCTCTGGGTGAGTCTGCTGGAGCAGGGGGGGTTGGATGAGATGATCTCCAGAGGTCCCTTCCAACCCCCACCGTGCTGGGATTCTGTGAAATTGAGTGAAGTGTAAATAACAAGAAGTGTCAGAGAATCATAGAATGGTGGGGGTTGGAAGGGACCTCTGGAGAACTTGAAGTCCAACCCCACTGTCAGAGCAGGATCACTTAGGACATGCCACACAGGAACATATCCATGCGGGTTTTGAAAGTCTCTAGAGAAGGACACTCCACAACCTCTCTGTGCAGCCTGTTCCAGGTCTCTGTCACTCTCACAGTGAAGAAGTTTTTCCTCATGCTGAGATGGAAATCAGATTTGCATGTAGTCTTTGTGATGATTTGATTGTATGTCTTCAAAATATCATCCTTAATGGTGCAAGAAATGTTTTTCTATTTCTTGGATTTAGAAAGCAATAATAATGTTTTCATGTCCCAGCTTAGTAAGAAGATCAGAAGATTTATCCAGGGTTTTGTGTTTGTTTTTTTTTTTTTGAGAAACAGTTGTGCCTATTAGAATAAAGCAGAGAAAGACTCACATTTCTACAGCTTGAATTGTAAGAAAGAAGCTCATTTATATTATTGTTATATATATGTTTGCCATTTCTCTGCACTTTGTGTAAGAAGTTTCACTTAAAAAGCTCCATCTTAAATATGTGAAACTGCAGTACTCTTCTGAAATGGGGAAAATGATGGTTCCAGAATGCTACAGACATTTTGTCATCTTCCCCCCAAACTAATTCTGTACTCAATAGGAAATAATACTTAGTGTTTGAGTGAAAGTTCCAGTAATCTGCACTGAATTGGCTAAGGTATTTCAGAGACCTGTGATGACAGATAGAAAATGAGTCTAAAGTGGTCTTACAGTGCTAAATTCCTTAGTGTCATGACCCTGATGACTTTGTGGGCTTTAACAACCCTGATGAACCTCATCTGGGGCTTCCATCCACTCTGTATCCATGGAGTGCCTCCCCAAGATATGTTGTAGGAGTCTCCAGTTCAGCCACGGCCATTTCCAGTCCTGGCAGAGATTATGTCAACATAGTCTGACCATGTCATGGTCACCCAGGTCTGATTGGTGATTACAGAGATAGGTCTGTTTGGTTAAACTATTGGTAGACCTGATCCCATCCTGGTCAGAGTGGTGAGGACCCCAATTTGTCAGACCTGTTATCTCACATGAGTACCAGTCTGCTAGGTAACACCTGCTCCCTGACTTAATTTGATGAAAGCAAATACCCAGCTACTGCTTTGCCTGATCTAATAAGCAAGTCTTATGAAGAGCAGCTGAGGGAACTGGGGCTGTTTAGACTGGAAAAAAGCAGGCTCAAGGGAGACCTTCTTGCTATCTCTGAGAGAAGGTTGGAGACTGGGGGGTCAGTCTCTTCTCCCAAGAAAGAAGCAATAGGACAAGAGGAAACAGTCTCAAGTTGTGCCATGAGAGATTTATGTTGGAGATGAGGAACAATTTCTTCCCCAAAAGGGTTGTCAAGGGATGGCCCAGGCTGCCCAGGGCAGGGGTGGAGTCCCCATCCCTGAAGGGGTTTCAAAGCCATGTAGATGTGGTTCTGAGACACATGGTTTAGTGGTGACCTGGCAGTGCTGGGTTGAAGGTTGGACTTGATGATCTGAAAGGTCTTTTCCAACCTAAATTATTCTATGATTTTCATATTCCCTAAGACAGCACGGTAGCCATTTGCTTTAGAGGGAGATATGTCCACCCAATAACTGCAACAGTAGTTATAGCAATTGCAAGAGCAATGCAGCATTGAGAACAGTTTAGTATCAGAAAGCAAAGAACAGTTGGGAAATAAGCAAAAACATAACATATTTGTTTTAAAGTTATATTCCTCAAAGAGAAAAAAAGAGAATGATAAAAAAAAGAATGTTTACTCTCCTGATACATCTACAGTAGAAATCCTGTCCTGTTTTCCTCTTGACTGAACACTGCTCATCGGTTAGACTAACACACAGGAAGGTTTATTAGAATTTTTTGTTGTTGATATATTATCATATTGAGATGAAGTTGTGAGAAGAATTCAAAAGACATAACACAAGATTCAAAAGTAACAGAAAATATGCCTGCCTCAGTAGCACAGATCACTCTGAAACAGGGCTCTTTACAGATAGCTTGGAACAGGCTGTGGTACACATCCACCAACACAACTATCACATGAATTCTCCTTGCCACCAAAGCAGAGTAGTACCTTAAAATTTATTAATCAGGTTATAATTAATAGTATAATCAGCAGCTACAGTGTATAGTGCTGGCAGCATTGGTAATATTGTGATGGCGTAGACAGACATTGTGTATATGCATTTTACTTAAGAAAAGATGAGCACAAGGAATTACAAATAGACTGAATCCTGATGAATACCTGAAAAGATGACCAGCAATAAAAAAAAAAATCCCCCTCTTCAGAAGGGGAGGAGGTGGCAAAAGAGCATCAAACACGAACTAGGAAGGGTGGAGAATGAAGATGAGCCTGCTATGGTTCCCACTGTTTTTGTTAGACAGATCTTCAGCTTGACCATTTTGACCCCATGACTAAAAATGACAAGGATTATAGCTATGTACTGGTTTTAGCTCTGACTGAGTTAATTTTCTTCACAGTATCTGGTGTGGGGCTGTGTTTGGAGTTGTGCTGGACAAAAGGGCTGGTAACACAAGGCTGTTTTGGTGACTGCTGAGCAGCGCTTACACAGAGTCAAGGCCTTTTCTGCTCATCACCCCATCCTGCCAGTGAGTAGCCTTCAGGTGCACAATGAGCTGGGAGGGAACACAGCCAGGACAGCTGACCCCAACAGGCCAAAGGGGTATTCCAGACCATATGACATCATGCTCAGCATATAAAGCTGGGGGGCGGGGTGGAGGTTCACGGAGGCTGCAATTACTTAGGGTCTGACTGGATATCGGTAGGTGGTGAGCAATTGTTTTCTTTTACATCACTTCTTTTTCTTGGGTTCTGTTTTCTTGTCTTTGTTGATTTTTTTTTTTAAGTTTATTTTTTGTAAGATGATTACTAAATATACTAGAGTCTAACGAGCTACTAGAGAGTAGAGACATCCTTATACAAGATATACCCAAAATAAATTTGATAGAAAAAATGCTTTCTCAGCTGGTTCTCATGATGTTACAATTGCCCTGCACCCATTTCTTGCTAAATGCCCTGCATTTTTTGCTGAGACGTGTGTGTAACGTGAATCCTGTTATGCATGGATAGTTTGAGCAGCAAGCAAGCAGTAATAGAATCTACAACATAGAGAATCCAAGCACATCCACGACAGTGGCTATTCTGTGCTTTTCTGAGAGAAAGTTAGGTCACCTGAGTCTCATTTCATGACTAGGTCATCATTTCCTGCTAGGTTACCCTTGCTATGAATTGCTACGTTTTTCTTTATTTTTCCCTTTTGTTGTTGTTGTTACTGGGGTCTTAGTTCAAAATATTTATAAAACTTCCATGAACAGTCCATTCCAATAAGGTGAATATGGTGCAACTCAACATGAGTAAGCCTCAGAATCCTCCACAAAAATATTTTTGTAGAATTTAAGATGTGATCTTTCACCATCAAAAAACCCAGACAGATTAATCTCTGAAGTGACTTGACAGACAAACTCAAAGAATGTTCACTCAATCTGTTTCATCTCCATCAAACTTTCTGTTTCATCTCCATCAAACTTTCTGTTTCATCTCCAAGAAGAAGAAAAGAGAGAGACTACTATTATCTTTGTTAGTTGTTTCACTGATCGCTAATCCTTCACCAGTGTTTATTACATTCACAACAGAAAATGTACCTGGTGAGGATAAGTGTTCAAGGAGCTGTTGTTCTAGCTTTCTAGTGCTGGTCTGAGATGTAAATTTACATACCATAGAATCATAGAATGGTTTGAGTTGGAAAGAACTCAAAGAACTTAAAGATCATCTAGTTCCAAGCCCCTGACATAGGCAGGGACACCTCCCACTAGACCAGGTTTCTCAAAGCTTCATCCATCCTGGCCTTGAACATGTCCAGTGATAGAGCATCTACAACTTCCCTGGACAACCTGTTCCAGTTTCTTGCCACTCCCAGAGTGAAGAATTTATATGATAAACAGAAGGCAGTAAATTCACCTTTCTGGTGTCCCTTTGCCACTAAGAAGAAAAGCAGAAACTCTATAATGCTGCAATTACGTATTGGATCGACTATATTTACCTGGATTTATCCCTTTGTATATATAGCTCTTAGCATTGGACAGCCTAGTCTAGGCTCATATTCCATCTGCTTAATAGGAGGATAAAATGTGTATAGTCTAATAGTTTGGTAATTTTGTCAGTTTTCTTAATGCTACGTTCAGAACTGTAAAGTTTCAGTGCAAGTACTACATTTGGAAGAAGGACATAATCAAATATGTTCTTGTAATTAAATTGAATGAACAAGAAATGTAGAAGTTTGTAGGCAAACTACACTTCATCAGAGGCAAGACTTTTGATTATGTGAATTTGTAAGCAGCTGTCTAATGACTAAAGAATTTTTTTTTTGTAGAGCCTCTTTCTGGAAGTAATAGAAAGCAATTTCCTACCCACACCCCTCCCCCCAAATTAATAATACCTGTAGTGCTCTATTCCTATGTTACTTGCACTTCTGCACACAAAGTTTCTTCTCATTCTGTGAAAAAGTTTCCTACTTCACATCAATCTCTGGAGTCTTTCATCAGGAACGTTGTGTCAGTCTATTTTTTGAATCTGATGACATTGTATAGTTAATTGAAATTCCTCTCATTTCTCTTTTGCATGAATCTTAATCCAAGCATAACTAACTTGAACAAAATTATTAATTTTTTTACTTGTCATTTGTACAACCTGTTCCAGTCTTATGTTTTCATCTTCAGAATTAATCTGTAAGTAGCAAAATATTCCAAACGATGTTTCTGTCCCTTATTCCCTACTAATCCTCTTCTTTCTCAGGAATTAAATAATGATATTAGCAGAATCAGTATATTCCCTGTTATTATATAATTTTGTGATTAAATTTCATTATTTAATATTGACAACTATAAAGATTCTTAATTAGTCATACTTGCTTCTTAGAAAAGTCACATGCATACTCAGTAAAATCAAAAGTTCCACCTAAGCATGTTCTTCCAAACTTAAATTAACCAGATGAGTCACTAAGGTAGTTTGAGGTTAAAAAGGTGTGAAGTTACGATTCTCAGAATAAACTACACATGGAGTATTCTAAAAGCCAAAGGCATGTGCAGAGGAGTCATTAATTTTCTAAGGAAATATGGCCTTTGGTTCTGGGGAAGAAATACTAGCACTCCACATTTGCTACAGAGTAGAAACACTACGGGCTGTTCCAGACTAATGCTAAATAGCAAACAAAATTAAATATCTCCTCCGGGCCAAGCAATTTAAAAGAGTTTCAGACATGAGAAATAGGGCAAAATCAAAGTTTCTCTCATGAATCACTGCTTTTGCAAAAATGTCCTCTTCTGCTCCTCCTGTTCTGGTTATTTATAACAATAA
Source organism: Ceryle rudis (assembly GCA_033439905.1). Taxonomy (NCBI): domain Eukaryota; kingdom Metazoa; phylum Chordata; class Aves; order Coraciiformes; family Cerylidae; genus Ceryle; species Ceryle rudis. The sequence goes on from JAAGNO010002264.1 coordinate 26,657, forward strand.
ATTTGATTCAAAACTTTTGCATTTAGGTGGGACATAAGATAGGAAGGTGATGAAATTTTATGAGTGATTAATATAAGCCCTATCTATTTAGCACTGGAAGGAAGCTGTCATTTTTGTAGTCTGTATTTTTTGCTTGTTCCAATATTTTAAAAAACATCTTTCAGAATTCTGTCAGCTACTGACAGAAAAGAAAAACTGTCTTTTTTCTGTCTGTTATGAAGAAAGTGACAATAATTTTATTAGGCTGATTTATTACATTAGAAAGCAAGAAGAAAATGTGTAGGAAATTAATCAAATGACAAACCAGTTCTAAAGAAACTGTGAAATATTATTTTCTTTTTTTAGTAAATAGAATACATCTGGAAGTAAACTAGACTATATCTGATTAGATTAAAAATAATAGCTATGATTTCTTCTTAATAATTGCCACCTAGAGCAAATGAATTAAAGGCCCCGCAAAGCATAGATAACCTAATGATACAGAGGACTAATGTATAATGAAAACTTTCAAACAATGTATTTTCATTCTGTTAGAGAAGACCTACAAATAATGTATCCTTACTACATATTGCTGGTTAGATACTAGGTGCAAGCTTTAAAGAAACTCATTAATGATAAAGGAGGGGATTTGAGAAGAGTAACTGATCCAAAACTATGATAACCTGCTTATTCTCTGGAGTAGATCTTCATTATGTTGCTGAAATATGGTCTTAGATATAAAGTCAATCCTGATGGTATATTACTTATAATATATCATATAATGAAAATTGGGTAAAAAAGGAGAAGTAAAAAACAAGACAAAAAAATATATACAGATAGAAGAATTACAGAGTGGCAAAAGTCTTACATTAAATTATGATAAAAAATTCACAGACTATCACATGAAGATAAATCAATACAAACACGTATGCCCTACATCTGCA
>JAAGNO010002265.1:0-11707 GCA_033439905.1 Ceryle rudis
TGGGAGGGGAGAAACGGCTGGAGCTGCGGGCAGGGGAAGGGGGGACCTGGCGGCGCTCGGGGGGCGGTCAGGGAGGGGCCGGGGGGTTCCAGGCACCCCGCTTTTCCCCCATCAAACTGGCCAGCGCTGGGGCGAGCAGCTCCCGCTCCCTGTGCGCTTCCCGGGGGAGCTGACGCCGGCCAAGGGAGGTTTTGCCTCGGGGACTGGCTTTTTGGGGCTCCTGTCAGTGCAGCTTGGTGCCTCTCAGCAGCCGTGTCCCCGCCAGCACATGTCCTGCGGCAGCTGCTGACAGGGACGGCGGTGGCCGGGGCTTGGGTGTTAGGCTGGGGAGGTGGGCGCTTGGCCTCCAGCTGGGGGCCGAGACCCCAGTGGGTCTGCATGGAGGAGCGGTATCCACAGGGTGCTGTGCACCCACAGCGTCCACGTGCGTTTGGTCCCCGCTCTTTGGCACGATCTGTCTCTTCTGCCCCAGGTCCTCCTAGAGAGGTCTTTACGTGCGCTTAGCTTGGTATCCTCTCCGCTTTTCAGGCAGCACCGAGGTTGGACGCTGTGGGGCCGCTGAAGGATGCCGACCTGCGGGCAGCCCTGGACGTGCTGCGGTGTTACGACTTGCACTCGGTGGTGGAGGAGTGGTTCATGGAGGTGCTGCAGACGGATCTTCAGGCAAATATAGCTCCCGAGTTTTGGAACTGCATCGGCCAGTATGAGAACACAGCTGAGGAGCCCCAGTGCTCCTCACTGCTTCTGGATGCCTTTTGTCTCCTCAAGTGCCGCCTGGACCCCTACCTGAATAGCCTGGAACTTCTGGAGAAGTGGACCAAGGCAGGCTTGCTCCTGGGGACAGGCGCTCAGATGCTGCAAGAGAAGGTCTACACCATGTTCAAAGCTATTCTTTTCTTCTCCACGACCAAGTCCTTCCAGGAAATGATCCAGCAGTTCTACAGCCGCACTTTCAGGATATACATGCGGCAGTGGAAGAAGGGAGAAGATGGAACGAACGAGTGCGAGAGCAGCATGAGTGAGACCGAGCAGGAGAGCGACACGGAGGAGGCTGGAGGAGAGAGCCCGCTGTGTGCGGGCTGCAGCAGCAAGAGGGAGCAGTGCTGGTGCCCCAAAGCCATGGAGCAGTTTCAGCAGCTCAATGACATTCTGTACGTAGGTTCTGGGTGGTGGCTCTTGCTCGCAACAAGCAGATGATCTGGATGGGGTTCCTCAGGGGGCTCTCACTCTGAACAACCAGATAGTCTGGCGGGGATGTTCAGTGGTCAGGTGGTCTGGATGGGGAGCAGCAGCAGCAGGTTTTGTTGAGACCTGGAAAGGGGAGGAGGTACACCCGAGGCCAGGCTGTATCATGGCACTGGGTAGAGAACTTGACGCAGCGTTCCTGCAGCTGGTTCCCAACTGGTGGTTGAACTAGAGCAGATCTTAGAGAGAAGGTCCTCTCCCAGGATGTGATAGTAGCTTCCTCTTGCTCTAAGGCCTTCTGTCCACAAAGAAGCAAACTTTGCAGAATGAAAAAGCTTTTGATGGCTAGAAAATAATGTTTGTAAGGAGGATGGGATAGGAGTAGTGTCCTGTGTTCTGTTCCCCTCTGTGGCTCTCAGAGCATGTAAACCAAGAGCTGGGCCTGCCCCTGCAGAGCAGGAGGAAGGTGCCTTCAGGCCCTTAGATTGTCTTTATTTGATTGTACCTTTGGTTCCACACGTTCCGAGCTGAGCCACTGTCTGTGTCTGTAGCCGCCGGCTGAATTTGCTGGAGAGAGTGAGTGCCGACGCTGTCACCACCATCCTGCACCGGATGATAGAGGAGAGAATGGAGCAGCGCTGCCGGGGCGAGTACGAGCACTCCTTCCTGACCGAGTTCCAGGAGGTAAGGAGGGCGGCGAGCAGCCAGGGCCCTTCCTTTGCAGGGGGATGTGCAGCTGCTCCTGCAGCTCAGGCTAAAAGCTGATTCCACCTGAGAACGCCTGGTCCAGGGCTGTGACTCCCCCCAGCCCCTGGCAGAAGTGGGCGGTTAAACTCCCCGTGTTGCTTTATGCTACGGGGGAAGGTTTGCTCTGGCCTGTGCGTAACAGACCGTGGTACATCACCTGGTGGTGGCCGTAGCAACGAGGGAATGTCCGGAAATTCCGAGGGAATTTCTGCTTTACAAACCACGAGAACCTGCAGAGACCCCTCCCGCTGTGCAGGTGGGCTCATAACTGGCATTTGCGAGGCTGTTTTCTTTCTCCTTTCCAATTTTTCACCATCCTTTTAAAATATGAAGCGAAGATGGGAGGTGATCCTGTGGTGTTGATCTCACCAGTGGGCCACGTACGGAATTAAAATCCTTCCCTTTCCTGCTACTTTACACCAACTTGCGTTGGGCTGTTTCCCCGGTGTGACCTTAAAATAGAATTCTCCTGGTCGCGGCTTTCCCAGGATACAGTGGCAGCTCTGCAGGTGTGCCCTGAGCTCCCTGTTCCTTGCTGCATGACCTCTCCTGGGCCTGCGTTGGAGATCAGCGGGTGAAGCCAGGTTGCCACGCAGACCAGGCTGCTCTCTGGTTGCCCTGGTTTCCCCGCTGTTGGCCACGCCAGCCGTCTTTGTCATCTGCAAAGGCTGGCGGTCGTTCTACATTTACCTTCCCTTAGTTGCTGTGCGACACCTTCTTTATTGGAGCTCGTGCGAAATGCTTTTGGGCGAGCTGGAGATTGTTTAAGGAAGTTTTAAGGGCACTGGAGAAAGTGCAGCTCCATTCTGCTGGTCGGGTGTTGCGGAAGGTTCCCCTGCTCCCACCTCCTCAGAAAGGCCAGTGGGTTGGCCACAGAATATTGGAGTGTGTCGAGATATTAATAATAATAAAAAAAGAAGAGAATCTGTATCCAAACTAGGAAGGCATTTCAAAAAAAGAATGCAAACCCCCGCACGGCAAGTAGGAGAAGTCTGAGAAGGAGCTTGCTGAAGTCCAGGTGCTGAGAGCAAACCCCCTTTCCAGCCCCATCAGTCCAAGTGTCAGCTGCTGATCAGGCTGTAACAGGAGCGCTCGGAGAAGATAAACCCATGGGGGAAAATGGGTTGGTTTGATAACAGTTGTATTGCTTAAAATTGAGTTGCTTTACATCACTTCCAGGCCTTTCCTATTGGTCTTCAGCAGAATTCTGGACCAGCCTTTCCCCAGTTTTGCCCCAGTCGATCGATGTGGCGTAGTTCTCGGGTTCCTCCTGCCTTGTCATTAGCAGAACTTGCGCTTTGTGTTCTTCAGCGTTTCCTCCGTCAAGTAGATAATTAAAAAATAACCGAATCAAAGCAAAGCTGGACTTAGCATTTTTGTTTCAGGCTGTCCAAATCCAGTTAACAAAAAAAGATTAATGTTTGCTAGCTATTAATACTCCAAGGTCGTGCACATTTACCACCTTAAAGGAAAGATAAAATTAAAAAATAACAACATTTCTTTTGAATATCCAGGTATCGGAGTTTGAAATTGGATAGCTGGATATTGTAGTCGAAATGCGACACGTATTTCTCTGTAAACTAAATCTCGAATATATATAAAAAAAATAACCCTCTGATGCTCTCTCTTTGGGTTTTTATTTTATTCTTCAGTGACTAGGCTGGTATCTGAGGTCTTGATTTCAGGTGCTTGAGTTTGGTTGGTAAGAATATGTCTGTGAGTCCTTGGGATGCCGCTTTAGCTCTTCCCCGATTTCAGGAGTCATAGAAATGATGGGCCAGGGGTGATGTGATGGGCAATTTGCTCGTGTTCTCATAAGGAGAATAGTTCTGCAAGTCTCGAATGGGATGGAATTCTGCAAGAACAGAATAGTGTGTGACTTTGTGAATATATCCTGTTCTTTTTGGAGCCCGGCGCCTGTGCACAGTCCTCAGTCACCCCTCATCTTCCCGTACACATCTGCAGAGTCTACATCCAGTATCTCCGGTTAAGGTTCCTATTCTTTCAGCTGGGCTCTCCCTGGCTGTCACCCAGGCCGGGGTGCGTTTGGAGAGCAGCTGGAGGTGGTGCTGTCCTTGGCTGGCTGCTCACTTCTGCTTGCCGTGGTCGCTGCCTGGTTAGGGGTAAGCGTGGGACATGGTTGTGCATCCAGCTGCGGCGTTCACCGCCTCTGCGCTCTCCCTCTCCTCCTGCAGTGGATTGAGAAAGTGATTGGCTGGCTCAGCAGGGTTTTTCTGCAAGATGGTCCCTTGGCACGCTCCTCTCCAGAAGCTAGCAGCACCTTGAAGCGCTGGCGGTGCCATGTCCAAAGGTTTTTCTACCGCATCTACGCCAGCATGCGCATTGAAGAGCTCTTCAGCATTATTCGAGGTAGGTGTGACCCGTTCAGTGTTCATTCACTCTTGGACCTGGGATCAATGAACTGTCTACATCTCCTGACAGGCTACGTTGTCTCCTTTTGCCTTCCCGTGGATCATGGCACTGTTTCTAATCACTGCTTGGTTTGCAGATTTCCCAGAGTCGAAGCCTGCTGTGGAGGACCTCAAGTTCTGCCTGGAAAGGACTAACCAGAGGCAGCAGCTGCTCAGCTCTCTGAAGAGTGCTCTGGAAATGCGACTTCTGCATCCTGGTGGGTTTTACATCCCTGCATGTGTCATAATGCTGTAAGGAACCTGGGCGTGAGCGGGGATCTACCAGGAGCCGTCACTGATTTTGTGCTTGATGAGCCAGGCCACGTACGTCGCGTGCTCCCCGTGTTGGAGTGCACGGGGGCAGCGGTCGCTGATCGTATCCCAGCCCCTCCTTGCCTCCTTTTTGCAGTATGGTGAGGAGCCGAGCTGGAAGTTTTGCTTTGGTCCAGGTGGGTGAAGGCTTCTCTGCTGTGTGTGCTCTGAGCTCTGAACACACAATCTGGGCTCAGTCCCTGAGCTGGTGCTCGTGGTTGGAGCTGCTTTGTCAGACGTACAGATCCAGTCTCTCCCTTTGGCTGGGGCAGGAGCACAGCAAGCCCATCACTTCTGACTCCATAGGTCAAACAGAGGGCTTGGAGCATCCAAGCTCCGGGCATCCGAGCCGTTAGTCTGTGCTCTGGGACACTGACTCCCTCTGCCTCTCTCCCATAGGAGTCAACACGTCCGACATCATCACTCTGTATATCTCAGCCATCAAGGCCTTGCGGGAGCTTGACCCCTCCATGGTCATCCTGGAGGTCGCCTGTGAGCCCATCAGGAAGTACCTGAGGTAAGAGGCTTGCGGGGCAGTGATGCACACCCCTCCTCCCTCCTCTTCCCTTCGCTTGCTCTGTTCCTCTGGCTGTTGGCAGGACTCGGGAAGACACGGTGCGGCAGATTGTGGCTGGCCTCACGGGGGATGCTGAGGGCTCTGGTGATCTGGCAAACGAGCTCTCAAAAGCTGACCCGGTGACTCTGGAGAATGGCCAAGAGAGTGACGATGACATCTCAGAACCAGGGGACTGGGTTCCTGACCCGGTTGATGCAGATCCAGGTTAGATGCTGAGACCAGAAGTCCTGGTGCCAGCTGTTTTCCCTGGTGGGCTGTAGTCTTGAGTAGCTCTTGTGCTTGTCCTCTAGAGCTGAGCTGGGCTGGGGCAGGTCTCTGATAAACTCACACTGTCGTCTACTGGCTTTCACTAGGAAAATCAAGTTCCAAGCGTCGGTCCTCAGACATCATCAGCCTGCTGGTGAGCATCTATGGCAGCAAGGACCTGTTCATCAATGAATACCGCACGCTCCTGGCTGACCGGCTGCTGCATCAGTTCAACTACAGTGCTGAGAGGTGAGGTCCAAGTGCCAAATCCCGGGGCTTTCCATGGTAAAATCACCCGACTAAGGTGTGCTTCAGACTCGGGCCATTTCCAGTGGTCTTTGGCCATTTCCTTTGCAGCTTTGGGTTTGAGCCTAGAATTCCATGTGCTCACCTCTTCTCGGGCTGCTTCCTGCTCACTCCTGCCCTTGGCTTGCACTAATAGGGCAGCAGGTAGGAAACTGGAGGAACCGACACCCTCTTAGCTCCATCCCACATGTCCTGGTGGCCCTCACAACCTGCACAGGCTGCCTGGGGGGCAGCAGAAAGTGTCCAAGAAAGAAAAAGGGCTGAAGCATCAGGAAACTTCAGTTGCAACCCAGCTGTGTCTCTTGATTCAACAGTCGCAGTGGTTTCCCTTTCTCTGAAGTGCAGCCATTGTGAACCACGTCTGGGATGGGCAGTGTCAGGCGAGTGGCTCGCACCGTGTTGTCGGGGGAGGTGACGCGGTGCCATGCTCGGCCAAATAAAAGGCCTGGGAAGGTCTTCAGGAAGCTGCTGGCCTGTGGAGGAGGTGACTGGGGTTGGACTCGATGATCTCCAGAGGTCCCTTCCAACCCCCACCATTCTGTGGTTCTGTGACTGTTCCTCACTTATCTGCACAGGATGCCTCACAGCATCTAATGGGCTTGCAGGGCTTCCTAGGAAGGGCACCCTTGTGCCCGGGACTACCTTTTTTGGCTGTGTTGCAAGGGGTGGAGGCCAGGCCAGGCTCATCTGTCTGAGGGCCCCGTGTCTGATCTGTTGTTTCTCTTCTCAGGGAAATCCGCAACGTGGAGCTGCTGAAGCTGCGATTTGGCGAAGCTCAGATGCACTATTGTGAAGTCATGTTAAAAGTAACTTTTTTTTTCTATCTATGAATTTAAGTCCTGGGTATTTGTGCTCACTGAGGAAGGGGAGGGACTTGAGGAGTGACTCAAAAAGGGTCTTTTAGGAAGGTGAGCCTCCCATAATCCTGGTGAGGGGGCCGATTTGTGACAGGCAGAAGCGCATTCAAAAATCACGTCTGCTTTTTGAGCCCTGTGGGTTTGGCTATCAGCTTTGGAGGACGGTTGCTCTGGGGCTGTCATCTCTCCTGCCCTTCCTGCAGTACAGTGTTCCGACGTTGAAGAGCTGGGCTCTTGCAGCTCCTCTAGGCTTGGGACTGCAGTTTAATTCACTTGGAGTGCTGTGTGAAAACCTCAGGTCTGGAGTTGAGGGACTCCGGCACAGGCCGGTGTTTAGTTGTAAGCCCTTCCTCAACCTCCTCACAAACGTTCTGAGGATGTAGCAGACTTTCTAGTAGACACACGTGATCCTTTCCAGCATCCCCACCGTCATTTGGAGACAACGCTAGGCACCTTGTATAGGCTTCTCCTGTGCTAAGGGTTAGCGCTGACTTGGGAGAGAAGGAGCTGCCTTTGCCTCCTCTGCCTCTTCCAGGACATGGCCGACTCGCGGCGCATTAACGCCAACATTCGTGATGAGGAAGAGAAGCTCCCAGAGGAGGAGAGGCCACCGTTCAGCCTTGTTGCCGTTATCCTGTCGAGTGAGTTCTGGCCACCGCTGAAAGAGGAGAAGCTGGAGCTTCCAGAGCAGGTCAAGGAAGCCATGGAAGCCTATTCCAAAAAGTATGAGAAATTAAAGGTGAGGCAACTTTAACCCTCCTTAAAGAACGTGTGCGCTGTTTAGATTTTGTTACCTAACGTTAACATCCCTTAAATTTTAGCTGCTGATGCGCTCACCATCTTACAGTGAATCCCAAAGTCCTTCAGCTTTGAACTGGGGTCAGAAGCTGCACCAACTTAGCAACTGCCCACAGAAGGGTTTATCTCTTTACGGGGTGCCTGGGTCATCATAGTGATCGCAGCCAGGGGAGAGAGTTTTCTAAAGTGTGCCAGTGTTTGTAAATTAAATGGATACTCGGGTGGAAGTTCTTGGGCATCTGAAGTCTGGTCTAAGCTTGTTAAGGAGCAGCTTTTGTATCTGGCAGAGGTATGTGGAGCATGGCTGGTCCTGGTGGTAGAGGGATGTTTGTGGTAACGTAGCACTTGGTGGTTCCTCTTAGAACATCATCTGTGAGCGGCTGTGTCTTCCTTTTCCAGGCTATGAGGACCCTGAACTGGAAGTACCACCTGGGCCTGGTGAGCTTGGACGTGGAGCTGGCAGATCGCACCCTCTCCCTGTCCGTCTCTCCTGTGCACGCCGCCATCATCCTGCACTTCCAGACCAAGAGTGAGTGCTGTGGCAGAGACTCGGTGTCACCAGCCGTGTCTCTCTGCTTCCCGTGGGTGGGAACACCAGGTTACTTGGGTGGCTGAAGGCTCTGAGAGCTCTGGTTGCGGGACCAAGACTTGGTTCATGGGCTTGGATTTGCCACAGTGCTCAGGCAGGTCTCTCAGCACCCAGCAGGGCCACAGCTCAGCACCCAGTTTGCTTTCAGGCAGTCGCTGCCTGCAGCCCCTGGCTCCTGGCAGTGGCTCCCCAGCATTCCCCATCCTCTTACTAAGTCCTGGCGTGCCGGGGGGGGGTGGGCAGGTGTCCAGTTCTCTTCTCTGACCTGCTTGGTCTCCACAGGTACGTGGACACTGACAGAGCTGAGCGAAGTGCTCAAGGTGCCCGTGACGTCGCTGAAGCGCAAGATGACGCTGTGGCTGCAGCAGGGTGTCCTGCGTGAAGAGCCTCAAGGCACCTTCACCGTGATTGAGGAGGAGCAGAAGGACCAGGTGGAGAAGGTTGTTCTGATAGACAGCGATGAGGAGGGGGACTCTGCCATGGCCTCGCAGGCCGACCAGAAAGAGGAAGAGCTGCAGGTAACCCTCCGTGTGACTCGGCCGCTTGTGAAGCCAGCGGAATGACGCAGACTTCCCTTGCTTTTAGCTTTGGGGGATCTGCTTGAGATGATGGATCCAGTTTGCATTTTGGATTTGCCTTTTCCACTGCAAGTGGCTACGTCCAGAGTGAGGGTTTTCTGAAGTGGGTATGGCTTGCTGAATGCTCTCTGGTGCAGGGGCTGGCTCACAGCCTTCTCTCCAGAAAAGTGCCCAGCTCCTGAGCCTGGCAACCATTTGGACATCTCTAAATCTCTTATTTTTTTCACTTTAAAGAAAGCCTGAGGCATGATTTCATATTTGAAAATAGCCATAACTTACACCCAAGCAGCGCTTTTTTGGCCCTTAGACTGCTAAAAAGGCTTACCCAGCACTAACAGCTGGACCTTTGCCTTCTCTGCTTTGTGGTTCCTGGGCACTTGAGTGCTTTTCCTACCCGTGTGTCACGGTGTGTGCGTGTCCTGCCGCTGCGCAACGCAGGGGTGTCATACTGGTGTTTATCCACTGAGGGTCATGTATGTGCTGCATGTCAGATCCTACTTTCTAGCTCGGTGTCCCTACCCCTGGTGCCGTTCTTGGGTTTAAAGACCACGCGCTCGTGGCTGAGAGCAGAACCGCCAGCCAGAGCCCTGCCAAAGCACCCTCTTCTTCACAGCGTAGATGTCAGTGTGGTTTACTGTCGCTTGCGTGTCCCCCTCTGCAGCTGTTCTGGACGTACATCCAGGCTATGCTGACCAACCTCGAGAGCCTGTCCCTGGAGAGGATCCACAGCATGCTGAAGATGTTTGTGATGACAGGCCCAGTGGTTACAGAAATCGATCTCCAAGAGCTGCAGGGTTTTCTCCAGAAGAAGGTCCGGGACCAGCAGCTCATCTACTCCGGAGGTGTCTATCGCCTGCCCAAGAACTGCAACTAGACTGCGAGGGTCCTGCTCGCCCCTCTGCGCCACCCCTGCCAGCGCTCGGCTCCCGCGTGCCGCCCAGCTCTGCATCCTGCGGGGCAGCCTCTCCACCCTGGGGTTTGCTGGGCCCTCTTCTCCAAACGGCTGCTCAGCAGCAGCCTGGGTCGTGCACCCCCAGCTCAGGGCCTGGGCCTGCTCCCCACGTTGCTTCCCCTCCTGTACGTGAGGGTCTGGGCCAGCTTCACTGGTTAATAAAAACCAGCAGTCTCCTTTTTCAGATGGTGCAACTCTTTCTTTCAGCAGAGCACTCTTGGCATCAGCCTTCCCACACTGAAAGGGCAAGCGGGAAACTCCCTGGTCTGCTGGGCACCGTCTCCCTCTCGTTGGGTCTCCATCTGTAGCCCCAGGAGGTTTTGGAACGGGGGCTGTTGGCTCCAGTTGGTGTCTGGCTCTCTCTGTGTGGCTAAAGCAGCGTCTCGCAGCTGGCTGTGCTGAGCAAGACAAAAGCAAGCGTGGGAGGAAGACTCCAGGGTCTGCTTACCCTTGTTTGGTACTTAAAATGTGCAGAATAATTTTATTGGGGGGTGAAGAATGCTTTGGATGGACGGGAGGGAGCAGTTCTTCAGTGCAAGCTGTTGAGTCCTGGAGGGTAAGTGGATTATCTGGGCTCTGGTAGGTTTGTTTTACGACACAAATACTCGTCTCCTTCAGGGGTGCATCTTCCTGCTGTGCTTCAGAGTTACTGGCACCATGGAGATCCATGAGGCAGTGGGATGGGATCATCCCTGAGCTCCTCTGGCTGAACACTGTGCCCCCAGGAAGTACCAAGCCGTGGGTTTCAGGGCTGTTTTCTGTCTTTGCTTAATAGAGTTCAGGCTTCCTCAGCCCTGCTTTCTGGGTGGGTTTTGCCCATCAGGAGGAATATGTGGGGAAATGTGGCTTTCGCTAAAAATTTGCTTTCTGTGAAGCAAAGAATGAGTTTCCACAGCTCAAGGAAACTTTCTTCCTCTGCTGAGCCTTCAATCCGAGCCCTTGGGCACTGTGGCAGCTGGAACTGACTACCAAACAGCCACACTTAAAACAGCAGAGCAACCCTGGCTGTGTATCCAGGCGCATGAGAGACTCGTGCAACGTAGAAAACAACCCCAATTTAACATTTAACCTTGTTTTTTGGTACCTAAAGGCCCAGAAGTGCTACGTTGTGGGCATCCCTCGTGCAGCTGCAGGCGGTGGAGGAAGGCACTTGCCTGCCCTTGTGCACGTTTAGCTCTGGGTGAGAGCACGAGTTGTTGTTTCCCTGCAGCACTTCGCTTCAGGCTGGTGCTGGTGTGGCACTGGGAGGCGATCGGTGTGTTTTATTATGAAGCTTTAAATGTTCCATGTGCTGCAGGGGCTCTGGAAATAACGAGATCATCCCCAGCCTGTGAATGTGCAGGGTGTTACTCCAGGTAAAGCCAGGAAGATGAACAGCAGGTTGGACTCGATGAGCTTAAATGCCTTTTCCAACCTAAATGATTCTATGATTCTCTAACCCCAAACCTCAGCAGGCAGGGGAGGGAAATCCATGTCCAAACGTACGAGGAGCCCCACCAGACCCTGGTAGGACACTCCACTGGATCTGTTGTCTTCTGAGGTTGGGCAGAGGGGCCAGGACATGGCACTGGCCTCATCGTCGCTGTGCCCAGTGTGAGACGTGACTGGGGACCTGCCTGGGAGCCGAACCACAGCTCATTTAACCCCAGGCAGAGGTCTCTGCTGCCTGCTCAGTGCTCCTGCTGCAGGTCCTGCTGAGTTTTCCCTTGCAGAAAACACCTCTTGAGGACTTCTCCACGTTCCCTCAAAGGCTGCTTCAGTTCCTCGCGCCCTTACTCAGCTCTTGCTGAGATACCGGTGAATGAATAAATCAAAGCAGCACATGAGTGCTTTGGCTCCATCCAACCCCCCCATAGCCTGGGTGGGCGAGAGGGAGCAGGACGAGGGCAGGTTGTGCAGCCATCCCCACAGGGCACCTCTTTCCTGGATGTGCTGCAGGTGCAGAGCCCCAGGGCTGCATTTCCGAGTTCCTCTTATTTTGGTTTGCTTTTTGTTTCAGGGTTCAAACATTGTTATTCCCCATTGTTGAAAACAAACAAACAAGCAAACCCAAATTAACAAAAAAAACGAACCCCAACTATTTCTGTGATATAAAGAACAGTATCTTAAAATTGTTATGTCTCCACAGTCCACAGAAGTGAAGAAATTA